>JAAGKR010000709.1:64477-160157 GCA_011419295.1 Clarias macrocephalus
TAAAGATACCTTGAGCCCCCAGCTGAACTGAATTGCTGAATCGTATTTTACGCTTATGACTGCATGGTCATTCCAACTCTATCCCCATGGTCTGCTGGCTACTGTTGTGGTGGGCCTGACTTCTGATGATGAATTGAAGGCTTGCCTGAAGGACTTTAAAAAGCAAACAGAACTGGTGCCAGGAGAAAACCCTCTGCATGAACAACATTCTGGACATCAGGAAGACAAAGGAGTTAGTTGACTTCAATACAAAGCAGGAGAGAAGCTGCTTAAGATCAACTGGACCCCTGTGGAGTGTGTGTACAGTTTTTATTACCTTGGTGTTCACATCACGCAGGACTTGTCATGGTCTTTTCACATTAGCATGCTGATGAAGAAGGCCTGTCTGTGACTTTATCACCTTAGGCACTTAAGTGACTTTAAACTGCCCTCAAACGTGCTAAGGAACTTTTATAATTGCACCATCATAAGCATCCTGACAGGAAGAATTACAGCCTGGTTTGGGAACAGCATCATGCTCCACAACAGACAGCTCAGTCCGAATGGTGTGTGATCGGTGGAGCATACCATTCGGAATGAGCTGCCTGACCTGTATTCTATCTACTGCAAGTTATATATACTGTATATATACAGTAGAGTGTGTATATATACAGTAGAGAGAGAGAGAGAGTGTGTGTGTGTGTGTATATACATACACACACTCTACTGTATATAGAGCTCTATAAGAGTAAAAGTGTATGATGCAGGAACTCTACAGATCAACTATACTCGCTTATCGACTTCATATTTCCCTAGACGCTGATAACGATAATAACAACAAAATTGGCAAACGAAATGTAATAAGCCCAACAATCTACACTTAAGAAGGAGCAACATTATAAAGAAAATAGCGCACGGGGACAAACTACGATATTATAATATAAAAGAAGCCACGCCTCCCACATCACTTTTGGGGCCTTTATACTAGGATGTCTGGCTGGTTCAGAAAAGTGCTGGTTCCGAAATTTCCATCACATTAGCAATGAAGGGATGATGTCCAATCCCAAGACCTGAAGGGTTTAAGAATCAAGAATACAAAAAGAAATCTCAAAACACTACAAAACCTAACAATGTGTCTAAAAATCAGATGACAATAAAAGTATCTTAGTGAAAGTTTCACTTATTGAAAAGCATAACATATTGTATAGGCTTAGAATCTTTTGTTTGCTGAGTATGATTGAGTATGAAATAGATTAGGAGATTGCTTAATTCCAACAGCCAGGTTTACCTTCATAAAACCAAAAATCATTTGATTTTGAGGAAGGTTTAGTCTGTATTCAGCCTTTGTTCTGAAATCTTTTTAAACATGCCTAATTACCTTAATGTAAATTGGAGCAATAAATGTATTTACATTTCAGGACTTCAGTGTTGCAGGGAGTGAAGTGAAAATTTTGCCCCAGTTTGTAGTACAGTTTTTCACCCAGATGCAACCTTGTGTTTGTCTTTTGCATTAGTTCTTGCTTTTCATCACCATGGTACTGTAATTTTTACCTTTTACTTTTACAGAATTTTCATTAAGACACATGCCTCCAGCAGGCAGCTGGAGCCGGTAGGTGACAGGGTTGATGCAGAGGGTGACGCGGTAGGGGCCAATGAACCTTGGTAATAATTTCTTTGATTCTGTATGGAGGTGCAGGTTCTTTGTGGACAGCCACACTTTGTCACCTACGTGGTACAATCGTCCCGGAGGTTGTCGACGGCGATGTTGTATGGTGTAACGAGTGTTAGCACGTTGGATTGCTTCCTTGGCTAGGACCCACGACCGTCGACACCTGCGGACCAACTGTTGGGCTGCTGGTATCTCAACCTCCGGTTCTTGATGTTCGAACATCAGTGGAAACCCTGGCATACCTCAAAGGGACTTAACTTGGTGGCGGAGGAAACATGGAGGTTATGGGAAAGTTCAGCCCAGATGAGGTAGCGGGCCCAGGAGCGCTGACGGTTGGCGATGAAGCATTTCAGGTAGCGCTCCATTTGTTGGTTGGTCCGTTCCGTCTGACCATTAGTCTGAGGATGGTAACCTGATGAGAGACTGCAGGTGGAATTGATCAGACGGCAGAAGGCCTTCCAGAATCATGCAGTGAACTGGGGCCCCCTGTCCGAGACGATGTCCTTGGGGAACCCATGCAGACGGACTACATGCTCTAAAATCAGCTTGGCTGTCTTTTTAGCTGACGGGAGTCCGGCGAGGGCCACCAGGTGCACAGCTTTAGAGAACCGATCCACAATGGTCAAGATGACATTCTTTCCTTCGGAGACCGGCAGGCCCGTGATGAAGTCGATGGCAATGTGTGTCCAGGGCCGACGGGGAACAGGAAGCGGTTGGAGTTCCCCAGGTGTTGGTTGATTGGTGTCCTTGGCCCTGGCACACACAGGGCATGCCTGAACGAACTCGTCGATATCCTTGGCCATAGAGAAGGCACGCTGCACGTATTGTAGGATGCGCTGCGTGCCTGGGTGCCCTGATAGAGGAGTGGAATGTCCCCATTGGATGACTTCAGTCCGGGTGTTCTTGGGGACATAGAGTCGTCCAGGCGGCACACCTGCCGGTTTGTTCTCTGCGGATTGTGCTTGGCGAACCCTCGTCTCCAGTTCCCAGCGTAGTGGGGCGATGATCTTGGAGGGGGGAAGAACAGGCGCGGGGTCCGCCCGAGGAGCGTCTTCCTTGTGCTGTCGGGAGAGGGTGTCAGCCTTGGTGTTCTTCGACCCCGGGCGGTTTGATAGGTGGAAATCATAATGTTCAAAGAACAGAGCCCAACGCTCCTGTCTTGGATTTAGCTGTTTGAGGTTCCGGATGGTGATGAGATTCTGGTGGTCGGTCCAGACGATAAACGGCTCCCTGGTGCCCTGGAGCCAGTGTCGCCATTCCTCCAATGCCCACTTTATGGCCAGCAGCTCGCGGTCGCCTACCCCGTATCGCTGCTGCGTGGGGTAAAATTTTTTGGAGAAGAAACTACAAGGGTGTAGCTTCTGGTCTGGACCTCGTTGGGAGAAAACAGCCCCGGCGCCCACATCCGAAGCATCCACCTCCACAACGAACGGTTTTGCATCTGGATGGAGAAGAATCGGGGCGGTGGTGAATCGACAGCAGAGCTTGTGGAAGGCGAAGATGGCGGTAGAGTTGAGTTGGAAGTTATGAGATGATGGGCGAGTCAGAGCGGTTAATGGTGCTGCAACCGTACTGTAGCGACGATAAAGCGACGATAGAAGTTTGCAAACCCGAGGAAACCGTTGAAGTTGTCTGAGAGTCTTGGGTAGGGGCCAATGACATACAACTTCTAGCGTCTGTGGGTCCATGGCCACACCCTGGGACGAGATGACAAAACCCAGGAACGTGGTGGAGCGCTCGTGAAAAGCGCACTTCTCCAACTTACAGTACAGCTGGTGAGCGAGCAGTCTCTTAAGAACCGCTCTGATGTGTTGAACATGTTCTTCAACGGAGCGAGAGTAGATAAGGATATCATCCAGGTAGACGAATACCCATCGGACCAACATGTCACGGAGAACGTCATTGATGAAACGTTGAAAAGCTGCTGGTGCATTACAGAGACCAAATGGAATGACTAAACTCTCGTAATGTCCAGTGGGGGTGATGAATGCCGTCTTCCACTCATCGCCCTCTCTGATACGCACCAAGTTGTAGGCGCTCCGGAGGTCCAACTTTGTAAAAATAGTGGCACCAGAGAGGGCGTCCAGGGCAGAGTTGGTAAGAGGCAATGGGTGTCGGTTTTTTATGGTGATGCTGTTGAGCCCCCGATAGTCGACACAAGGACGTAGTTCACCGAATTTCTTCTTTACAAAGAAAAATCCCGCGGCGGCGGGCGAGGAGGAGGGTCGTATGGTGCCTTGGCGGAGAGCTGAGGATACATACTCCTCCATCACCCGCGTCTCAGTGGTGGAGAGAGAGTACAGGTGGCCGCGGGGGGGAACAGAACCTGGCTGAAGTTCAATGGCCAGGTCGTAGGGGTGATGAGGAGGAAGGTGAGTGGCGCGTCTTTTGCAGAAGACTTCAGCCAGGTCCCGATAAGCCTCGGGGATGTCGTTGGTGTCGACATCAGGGGCCCTGAACTCCCTAGAGCACGTCCCAGCCGGTGCCCACAGGCAGAGTTCAAGACAGGTCGGCCCCCATTGGAGGATCCGGTTCTGAGACCATGAGATGAGAGGATCATGCTGCAGAAGTCAGGGGTGTCCAAGGATGATGAGTGGAGAGGAGATGGAGGTGAGGTGAAATCGGACTGTTTCCTGGTGTTGGTCGATGATGAGGGTTATGGGTCGAGTCTGGGAGATGATGGGGCTGGAGGAGAAGGGCCGACCGTCGACAGATGTAATCCGAACTGGCTGGGATAACGCTTCAGTCTCCAACCCCAATCTTTTGGCATATGAAGAGTCAATAAAGTTTCCAGCGGCACCGGGGTCGATGAACGCAGAACTTTTGACTCGTTTGTGGCCAAATTGGAGGTGTACCTGAACCATGAGACGAGAGACGCTGGGCGTGGTGGCGGAGAGATGGAGGGAGCCCGGTGAACTGCTTCCATGGTTCACCGGGCCTGGGCGTTTCCCGGGCGAAGAGGACAGATAGGCACAATAGGCACAAAGTCCCTCCCTGAAGTGTCGTTCTCGCTCAGCAGCGTTCAAGGAGGCATGGGTTCCCCGGCTCCGGTGTCAATCACGGCGGGAGGTGGAGATCCGGTGGGTGCCATAGCGGTGGTGGTGAAGGCTGGTGGTCGAGATGTGGCGTGTGAAAAAGAGGGTGTGATGGGCGGCAGGGTCTGGAGCAGGCGCTGGTCAATCCGGAGAGCGAGCTGAATCAGTCCCTCCAATGTGGTCGGAAGCTCCACGAGTTCATTTTTTATGCGTGAAGCCAGTCCCTCGTAGTAGGCCGTCCGGAGGGCGGCGTCTCCCCAGGTGGTCTGCACGGCGAGAGTACGGACAGATTCTGCTTCAGCATGTATTTTAAAACACCTGATTTAAGTTCACTGAAATTAACGCCTAAGCACCACATTAGCTAGGAAATGTGAATGTAAAGTCAATTATAAAGAGCTAATAATGACAAATGTACAATCAACTAATAACGGTTAAAATCATTTGACATTTTATAATCAAATTTGAGTTCAATTGACAGTTTTACTGATGAAATCCTAATCTCCATGCACAGTCCTGATAAACATCAGCAGGAGATGAGACACAAGACACACATGGCAAAAGACTGTAAGACTGTAATATATCAAGGGCTGATTGAGAGGCCTTAGTATCATTATTTTTTAGCATTCTCATATATACTTATGAGTACATATTGTATATACTATATTTACCCGCTAATGTTATAGGTTTGGATGTCAGCTAAGTAAACTTTAAAACTCATTAAAAGGCACAAACAAATTTATCACAGAAAAATGTTGATTGTCATCCGTTGTGCATTCCTGCCTCACCTCCAGTGTCCCCAGGATAAGCTTCAGACCTAGCACAACTCTGATAAGGATAAATATGTTACTGCGAGCAAGCAAGTGAGTGTGTGACTGAATGAATGAGTAAAGGTAAAAAAAAAAAAAAAAAGTTCAAGTGCTTTTCTGCTACACAAAGAAATAGTTTCATATGGCTTAAAATGTTCACAGGCAGCAGAATCTTCTCAATTCTTGGTGGTCCTTAGGAAAGCAATGGAAGAAAGGAGTTCATCATTCTAACTAGCCAGACCACAAGCTTATGGTAAGGTATTGGCCATATGACAGGACAATTACCAGTTAAAATGAATATTGTTTCGTAGCAGTTTTCCCCAAAATTAAAGATATTTTAATAGTGATGCCACATTTCAGAAATCTGTGCAGGAGACTTTACAATAATTTGTTGGTTTGGTCACACAAACTGGTTCTAAATTGATATTGCAGAATCAATAATTATCATGTTTTATCTTGTTATTAGTTTTACTGCTCAATTTAAACAATGGGTGCAACATTATGAAAGACAGTTGTAGGTCTAAGAAAACTAAACATTCCAAAGTGATCATGCCATCATTCCAGTTTATCCCAAAGGTGCTCAGTAAGTTTGAGTCTGAGCACTGTGCAGGGAACTTGAATTTATTCATTAATGAGTGAGTGAGTGAGTGAGTGAGTGAGTTTATCTGCAACACAAAGACATAGTTTCATATGGTTTAAAATGGTTCATAGACAGTAGAAGCTTTTCAGTTGTTGGTTGTTTTTAGAAAAGTAATCGAAGCTCACTTAATAAGAGAATAGGAGAGAAATGGCCTAAAATTCTGGCTAGCCAGACCACAGGAGTATGATGAGGCGATGGCCATATCAGGAAACATTTACCAAGGCAATGACTGAGTGGGACAGAGTGGTCATAATCGGCAGGAGGAATGGGAAGATGCTAAGAACTGTTTTTAGTAATAAGTATCTAAAAGTGATAATTTAATAGTTGCCTGTAAAATTAGCTGTAAAATAGTAAGTACTCCAGTTTTATCCAAAGAGTGTTAGGGACTATGTAATTATCATGCAACTTGTAATGTATTTTGTACTACAGTCATATAAATGTTAATTATGGTCAACCCAAACAAAAAGTGCAACAACTTTAATATTTAATTTTTAATCAGCCAGAGTTACTTGTTTTCCTGTAGGTGGCACTGGACTCTGCACTGATGGTTGATTGAGCGCAAACAGTGGTATTGAGGCGATTAAGGGTGTGTCCTAGTGAAAGAAGACATAGAGTGGCTGGAGTTATCCTGAGAGTCATTGTCTACTACATTAAGCAGTTTTACATCCACATGTATGAAGTATACAATGAACAAGAAAAGACATCCCAAAAATCTCCAAGCTTATTTTACTGGCTTGCTGGGGGAAATTATATATACATTTTTTTTTTTTTTTTTACAAAATAATGTACTGTATGTATTAATGCATACTCGCTCTCTCTCTCTTTCTCTCTCTATTCTGTCTTTGTGTGGGAAGGATAAGAGTTTTAAAGGATTTGTCTCAGGCCAGAAAGCAAAGCTGGAAAGCACAGAGAGGTCAGATGGGCACAGCAAAAGCAACCACAAATTATTTCTTCTGAAGGACAGCCAAAAGCTTAAGGTGCTACTCTTGGACCCTAATTATTCCTCAAGACTTGATGTCTGGGAGCCTCTGATACAATCAGAAACTAACCTGGAAATCTCAACCTGATGCTGAACATAGCCATGCTTGGGAGTGATATATTCACAAATAAAAAGACGCTGGGGCATTTAATTCACGTAAAAATGTTGATATAATAACGTAAACAACTAAAAAAGATTATTATTAAGAATAATCTTGCTGTTCTAATACTGACAGTATTAATATAATTGTTAAAATATATTTGTTATCAGTAGGTGGGGGAAACCAAGTGCCAACATGGATATGTTCTTTAAACTAAATTTGCAATTTACCCTGCCTAGTAAACACAATGATTGGTGTTAGTAATAAAATAAAATAAAAACATTATTATGGGACATTATATGGTAGTTCGGTGGTCAAAGTGCTGGACTGCTGATCAGAAGGTCCCTGGTTCGAGCATGAATGCCGCTGGGATGCCACTGTTGGGCCCTTGAGCAAGGTTGTTCACCCTCAATCACTCAGATAATATCAGGGCATTAACCTGGCAAACTTACCCCCTCAGAAACTGCCACTGAAATGAAGGATATTTCTCAATTTCCCTGATGGTTAGTGAAAGAATTATTATTATTATTATTATTATTATTATTATTATTATTATTATTATTATTATTATTATTATTATTATTATTATATCCACTATATCCCTATGGTAAGTACAATTTTATATAAACGATTAATGACTATGCCAGAAAAATAATGTAGTAGATTATATGCAAGTGTCTGTACAAAGTGTAAAAAAAAAAAAAGTGTTTTATGCAGAAATCAATACAGCATGTTTCGTTAAAAAAAAATCGTTGCCTTATACCCTCTTTTTCAGCTTTCATAAATGAAATTAGACTTTTAAAATAAGGCAAAAAAAAAAAAAAAACGCATACACACCATAGACACATTTGCAGCTTTTTCTCCATTTTTAACTTAATCCTTAGTCTGAATGGTTGTAAATAAAATGTGTAGAAATCTTAGTGAAAACAACTACAATTCCACTTTTACATCAAAAGTCGGATTGTCTTCCTTTCTTGTCTCTGTAACTCTCTGTAAATCTCTTGCCAAACAAGAATCTTAGTAGATGAGAGAATGTCAGACCACTTATTATTCTTTCTTTCACTTCTTTGCTTTCTGGTCCTGGTATATATTGACATAGTCATATGATGCATCTCAAAGATAGGAGAAATGAGAAAAATGGAGAATTAAGAGGAGGTGTCAAAGCTGCTGGTGCAGATAATCATTCTACTTATGATGATGGTGATAATGGTAATAACCCATTCTCTCTCAGTTTTGGTCTCTACATCACTTCCGCTATAAATTACAACCCATTTTACCATTTAGAGCACTCAACATGAGGCACTAGCATCTCACACAGCTATAACACAGCATTATTTTTTTACTTCAAAGTAAGTAAGAAATGGGTAAATAGTTACTTATGACCATTACTTAGGACCATTTCTGTAGGATATACAGTAGTTGGCTGACCTTATAGAGACATTGTGCACTGCAGAATTAGGTGTTAATTAAAAAAATTAAATGAAATGCTGCATAGTTATGCCATAATGACAAATGACATCAGATCATGAATGTACTGTATTCCAAAGCAAAAGTTTATTATTATTATTATTATTATTATTATTATTATTATTATTATTATTATTAGGCAGCACAGTGGTGTAGGTGATAACACTGTGGTCTCGCAATTTCCAGGATCGAGGATTTCATTCCTGCCATGGGTTTGTGTGCATTGAGTTTGCATGTTCTCCCTGTGCTTGGTGAGTACTCTACTTTCTTCCAACAGTCCAACAGCATGCTGAGTATGCTACCTAGCCTACCTATTATTATTATTCCCATGTGCAGAATTTATATGTAATCTTCACTTATCACAGAAAAAGCAATCACAATAATAATAATAACAATGATGGTTGTTTTTGGTGGATTTTTTGATTCATGAAACTTTCTAGAAACAACAGATCTGCAGATGATATAGAACACCAGATCAATTCAATATACCGTATATAAATATAGACAAATATATTGTGTATAATTTCCAACTTATCCTTGTTAGTATGGAACAGGACTTTTATTCTTTGGGCAGCATATGTTCCTTTTTCTAATTACACAATTCAACACAAAACATGCCAGTTCATAATTTTTTTTTAAATGAAGCAGTCCTCAATCTAGCTTCTCTTTCTTTTCTTTTTTTCAGTTTAGTGCCACACTAATTAGCTGGCAGCTAGGAGAGAGGAAGTACTTTAATTGATAAACAGGGGTACATGAGTGTACAGAAGCAACTGCCATAGCAGCTTAATCACAGGAAATAAGCCCAGGAATTGAGGGACATGAATGCTATTAAGCCCAGAGCATGCTGGGTAAAGAGGGAGTCATTAGAGAAACATTAAATTAAGCTAATTCTCACTGAGGGAGGAAAAGACTAGTGTGATGGAAACAGAGATGTGGGCGAACAAACATGAGTATATATTTATATAGTATAGCATAGTATATATATATATATATATATAAGTATATATGAGTATAGTCTATGTATCTGCCATAACTTCAACACTACATAACATTAACCTAGCCTGTCTGGACCAGATACCCCAGAAAAGCCAATCCAACACAGCTTGCCAAAAAAGTCACGGCTGGGCCAAAAGAAATCCTCCAGAACAATCACTAGACCACAGTCTGCCACACATGGGGCCCATCAGGCAAAGAGCCCAAGCCCTCCAATCAATCTGATTGAGCACCCACTACGTATATATATTACAGTGGTGTGTGTGTGTATATATATATAAAAGAGTTCCAGAGTCTCAGATTCTTTTTACAAGTTTTCAGACCTTATCAGCTTGTTAGACCTGATGCATGGCAATAGCTGTAATTAGTAAATGCCAATTTCAAAGCTTTACAAATACTTTGACTCTTCAAACCTTGTGTACACACTTGCAGACACTCAACAACCATGGGTTCCTCTAAGCAGCTGTGTAAGACTCTGCAAATAAAAGTTATTGATGCCCACAATGCAGGAGAAGGCTACAAGAAAATAGTAAAGCGTTGTCAGCTTGCAGTTTCCACAGTGAGAAATATAATTAAGAGATGGCAGTTCAGGGGAAGTGTGGAGGTCAAGATGAGATCTGGAAGACCAAGAAAACTCTCGGAGAGAACTGCTCGTATGCTGGTCAGAAAGACAAGTCAAAACCCACATTTGACTGCAAAAAACCTGCAGGAAGATTTAGCAGACTCAGGAGTGGTGGTGCACCGTTCCACTTCTCTTCATGGAAGAGTCAGCAGAAGACAACCTTACCTGCGTCCCCATCATAAAATCCAATGTCAGAAGTATGCAACAGAACATCTACAGAAGCCTGATGCGTTTTGGAAACAAGTGATGTGGACTGATGAAGTTAAAATAGAACTCTTTGGCCACAATCAGCAAAGATTGTGAAAAACACCTTGCCAACTATTAAGCATGGGGGTGGATCTATCATGCTGTGGGGTTGTGTTGCAGCCAGTGGCACAGGAAACATTGCATGGGTGGAGGGAAGAATGGATTCCACTAAATACCAGCAAATTCTGGAAGCAAACATCACACCATCTGTAAAAAAAAAAAAAAGCTAAAGCTGAAAAGAGGATGGCTTCTACAACAAGACAATGATCGTAAACAAAATCCACTATGGAATACCTTAAGAGGCGCAAGCTGAAGGTTTTGGAATGGCCACATTTAAACATCATTGAAAATTTGTGGGTAGATTTGGGCATTTTTTCCATTTCCCAGAGAGACTGTGAAACATCTTTTCAATAAAAAAATTACCAAAATCTGTTATTCATCAAGGATCAAGGGGTGCCTAAACCTTTGCATAAGACTGTACTGTATAGATAGATAGATAGATAGATAGATAGATAGATAGATAGATAGATAGATAGATAGATAGATAGAAGAAGGACGAGCAGCGCAGTACCATAATGCCTGACGAGCAGTTTTATTTTCTTCCAGTTTATCATTGGTTTTTGCATTGCTCTCAAATCAAACCAATGACTCATCACTGTGTTGTGTGCAGATGTCCATAATTTCACTCTCTCTCTCTCCTCCTTCCCATTTGTCATTCACGTTAAAATTACCTTAATATGGCACTAGCAGCACCATGACAAGCTGTAATTCAGAATGACGCAATGACAAAAGCATTACAGAACCACCATGTCTGTCTCAGGCAGAGCCCCAAAACAATGTGACACACACTATTCAGTCGAAACTGTCAACAATTCGCGATTAGTTTTAAAGCATACACACACACATACACACACATGATAGATAGATAGATAGATAGATAGATAGATAGATAGATAGATAGATAGATAGATAGATAGATTCATCTTGTATACCACTTAAACAATACATGATCGTGGTGGGACTGGAGCCTGGAGACTTTGGGCTCGAGGTGGGGTACACCGAACCAATGCAAGACACACATACACACACACTAAGAAACAAATACACACAATTTAGCAACATCAATTAGTCTAACCTGCATGTATTTGGAATGTTGGAGAAAACTGGAAAACCCAGAGGAAACCCACCATGCATGAGGAGAACATGCAAACACCACGCACATAGACTTGATGTGGGTCAGAACCTGGAAGTGCCAGGCCACAATGCTGGTTTTAATATTTAAATATTTGTAAATATGGTGCCTGAAGGCTGATATACAGTATGCATATTTATCAGATACAGAAGACCCCAAAACCTCCCATAGCAATTTTACAATGTTAAAGTGGGACTCCATAGACCTTGTAACTCGCAATGAAGAGATTTTACTTGTCTGGAAGCCAGAAAAAGATGAAAAGCTGAAGGAAGCTGAACTATTGTAAGTGGTAGAGATAATCTAATAATGAAATCATTACATTTTGTGTTGGTGAAGCTATAAAATAACTTAATGCATATCTCAACAGCTAGCTGTGAGTTGGCAGTTGGTTTAGAGCACATCATATTTATTAATTAGCTGGCTTTCTTGTCAGACTTTGTCATTTTTTGATATTTGCATAGATAGCGCTCCCATTTTCCAAATATACACAAAGTATAAAAGGGAGTACTTTAAAAGGTGTTCCGTTGTACTCTAGTGGAGATAATGATTGTTTATCTAAGTGGGATGCTTGGTAGCACTGCATCTAGCATGCAGATTATAATGCTTTCAGGCAGATAACCTCAATGTATTGAAGCAAACTATAAACCTAACTTTTTTTTATGAAAAAAGCTAATGTCTTGGTATCATATAAAATGGGTCATGATCAAAGAACAATGATAGTTAAAGTAAAATAAAATAAAAATGCAAGGAGTGTCCATCTGGGGTCTGGATTCCCCACAGTCCCTCAAATAAAAATTTGTTTACATCAAATCCATCAGTGTTGATTGAACATATAGCATAAAATACTTGATATGACTGGATAAAAATCTCAAGAAGGATTTGGCCGATATACAAATTTTCATAAATCTATAAAACATGTCCTTTGTATGTTTATTTATATATGCTCTGCACATTCTAATTCTTCCAAAATATGCAATAATCTCCTTTGCACAGTTGAAATTGGGGTGTGTCTGCCTCAAAGATGTCTCAGTTTGTCTAAACAATCTTATTAAAAATAGTAACATTTAAAGATTTTTCTACATGGTCCAGTCCAGCAGCAGTATACTTTGTCTCAATGCACATATAATAAGAAAAGCAATAATAGAATCTTTACTGTTGACATAGCAATCCAGATTACGTTATGAAACCTGTTGTTCACTGCATGCTGGCAGCATCTGACTTTACATTTCTTTGAGATAGTACTTGAACTGGAACAGTACTGGAACAGTGCAAGATGTCAATTTTAATCTTGTACATACTGTATGAGTTTGGTAGCAGCAATGGGATCCATTCCCACAGAGAAACAAACACAGCTCGGCGATGTCACTGCGACAAGCTGTTCCTTCCTCTGCTTCAACAGTAGTTTACTCAACAGAGAGACAGGGGCAGTATGTCTGTCTTCTTCATATGTATACACACACACACACACTTAAAGTACCTATTGCAAGACTGACACAAAAAAGGGGGTGCTATGTTCCTCTCATGTTCCCATTGCTTTTGAGTGAGCCTTTTCCCCCAGTTACTGATGGCAGGCCATTGTGTGATCGGTTTGTAGAAATATATGTGGTTGCAGGTGTAACAGTTGCAGCACTATTCCACTGCTGCATGTGTGTGAGCACAGGCACAGCTGACCTTTTTCAGTTCCTTGATCGTGTGTGTGTGTGTGTGTGTGTGTGTGTGTGTGTGTGTGTGTGTGTGTGTGTGTGTGTGTGTGTGTGTGTGTGTGTGTGTGTGTGTGTGTGTGTATCACTACAGTGTGTATAAATTGGCAGGCAGTAATTAAATGCACAGAGCACACTATCTCCTCCTCCAGCCCCGCGCCAGTGACGCACAAGCCAGCAGCAGGAGAATGAGTCATACAGCCCCCGGGGATCCGCACCCCTCTTCTTTCTCCCTATCTCTCTCTCTCTCCCTCCCTCCCTCCCTGTCTCATTTACTGCTTCTGCTCTTGCTTGCTTTCTCTCCATGCTCTTTTTGCTCACATCCACATTGCAAGCCTTATCCTTTTATCTTTTTGCCCTTTCACCTGTTTTTTCGTTGATTATTCATGTTGTCCTCGCTTAGCACTGCCCTTTACTCTGCATTTTCTTATTCTCATGTACTTCCACCTGTAACCCTTCTGGCATTCTTCAGATATGAAATGGATATGCTCTTTGGCAATATTGAAGCCTGTGAGCTTTTCATATTGTGGACAAAATGCACTCTTGACTGTGACTTGTGCTGATCAAAACAACTTTTCAAATTAAATAACCAGAAAGAGTTCATCAAAACAGATTCCATGTTTCACACCATGCCTAACCACGGAGAAGCGGCAATATTATGCACAGGCCTATTAATTCATAATCTTTTTCTGTTGATGTCGAGAGAGAGACAGAGAGAGAGAGAGAGAGAGAGAGAGAAGAGAGAGAGAGATATATATAAACACACACAGAGAGACACAACCTGATGTAGACTGTGCTACTTGGATAACAACTAATATAATGTTAAAATGCATATCAGAAATAAGAAATAAGGGGGAAAAAACGTATAAAAAAACTTCTATCAGTGAGTTTGAGTCAAAAGAGTTTAATAGCAGCAAGTTTCGGATCTCTCTCTCTCTCTCTCTCTCTATCTGTCTATCAATCTATGTGTGTGTTTGTGTGTGTGCGCGTGTGTGTGATTATGTGTGAAAAGCAGTGCTGACATTGAAAAACTGTAGACTTCAGGAAGCACAGTGGCTGTCCCTCTCTTTCTTCACCCACATGTGTGCAGTGAGGGGTGAAAATGTGTGGGAGATAGTCCAATTGTAAATTGTCAGTTTTAATAACATCAGCTCGCAAGCAGTGTTTCAATGAATGCGACAGTGCGATGGAGAGGGGGTGGGTGATTAGAAGAGATAGATAGATAGAGAGAGAGAGAGAGAGAGAGAGAGAGAGAGAGAGAGAGAGAGAGAGAGAGAGAGAGAGAATAAATCCCAATTATGCATGACAACTGGAAATGAATGTGAATTACATCATACACATATGTACTAAGCTCTAATCAACAATATGATATCTACATAGAATGTATTCATGACTGCATACACATTGTTTTGTGTAGGCTTTGTAAATCTATGAATTGTACATAATTTTTCATTCAGCATTTCAACTCCTCTCCCTTCTTTCCCTCCCCTTTTCAGTGACTTTGTCACACCCCATAGCGCTTCCATCACCCAACCTCCCATTACTTCTAGCTTCCAGACAACTTTCAATTTCAACCCATTCCATTTTTCTGCTATTTACATTCACAATAAATCATTTTTCAATCAACTCAAAACACAGTGCCTTAGGCTTAGGTAAAAGTCAGAGACCTTATAAAGTGTAAAGTTTAGGATAAATGTCAAAAGAAATCTCTTGTTATCTCTTCCACAAACAATAAAATACAGAGATGGATATAGCAGTCAGGTCTTTTTTTCTGTGATTAAGAAGGGCGGTGAAGCTAACAATTAAAAAATGGATCAGAAAACAGATGAATGGAGATAATCATCAAGATGTTGAAGACAACTCAAGTAAAGACAGGAGAGGGAAGGTGTTAGTGAAAATGACAAATGCAAAGGATGTAAATGCATCTGGCCCAGTACAGATGGGTTGATTTCACCCACCAAGCTCAAAAAGCATTCACATCATTTGGTAGAATGGTGGAAAACCTTTCAATCATGGGAGATTTAATATAGAAGGATTATGGGATTCCCTGCTTTAGCCTCATGCCAATATCCACTGAGGTGAAAAGAATGAGAACAGCAAGGAGTAAAAGTTATATCTATAGGGAATTCCAAACTAAGAAGCTAACAGCCAGTGTCACATGGCCTGTAACTCTGTGATGTAAGGACACCCATTTAACCAGAAGTCTTTTTATTGGCTTGTCGTCACTTTCTTTGCACTGCAGTAGAACAGGATGCAGCACAGTTTGGTGATTTCCCTGCTCAAAGGCACTTGAATCAACTCATCAATTTATGGGCTTAATGTGTGTGTGTGTGTGTGTGTGTGTGTGTGTGTGTGTGTGTGTGTGTGTGTGTGTGTGTGTGTGTGTGTGTGTGTGTGTGTGTGTGTGTGTGTTAAAGCAGGGGAATCTGCAAGTTGTGCTATACACAGCTTCCAATACTGGAGTCGAGAAACCCTGCTTTTAAATTACAGTGCAAAGATATACAATAAAATGAAAACATCATGTGTACAAGCTCACATGTGCAAACTGAACCACAACACCACATATTGATATTATGTGAATCACTGGTTATATAATTGCGTTCTTCTATCTGCTTTTACTGAATGGTCTTGTGGCCTAATAATTTATAATAATGTAATAACAAAGCGCAATATCTTCACTTGCAAAATTTGCATTGCAGAAAAAAGACTGCAATGCTACAATCTAATAATATCACTGATATGATGTTCATAAAAATACTTCCATGGGCCATACATACTCTTACTGAAGAGTGCATACTTTATAGTGGTGTGAAGATAATGATACACCACAACAATTTTTTATTTTATGCTGAGTGTTATCATTTTTCTTGCCATGGCTCCCTGTGTGTGGCACCCTGCCCAGCTATGAGGAAGCCTATATGAGCCCAGCCAAAGACTGAATCATTCTTTTATTTATAAAGTGATTAAAGATAAAATCCTTACAGCAAAAAAAGAACTTAAAAGCTTGGGAATGCCCACAATGCAGAAAGAGTGCCATGCATTAAAAAGTAAGGTTTAAAAAGGATGAGCAGGTTCCTTCTAATAGATTGTTAACCTCAGTAATAATGGTGCAGCATGCTGAGTGTTTTAAAAAATATGTTGACATATCTCGGCATAGTGACCATATTAGGTAATATTGCAAAAAATATAAATGCTAATAAGCACGATATGACCCTTTATACAGTTATGTGATACATCACCTAGCACACACAAGCTTTTGAATAGCTATGATCAGCAGCTGCCTGAGTGAAAACTCTATTTTGTCAGATGAAAACAGCATATGAGCATTCAAACCATATATTGTATCACAGCTGCAAAATGTCATTGTGAAGAGACTGTTCATAGTATGCAGCACTAAACAGATAGTACAACTCAGATTTAAAAAAACAAATAAATAACAGTAACACAGTAATACAATAAACAATGAAAAGTATTGTTTATTAGGTGTATTAGGGAAATTAGTCTGAAAATGTGTGGGAAAATATGTATAAATCAGATAATGGCAATATAATGAGCAAGCCAAGGGTGACAGTGGCAAGGAAAAACTCCCTGAGATGGCAATAGAAATCTTAAGAGGAACCAGACTCTATAGGGAACCCATTATCATTTGGGTAATATCAGATAGATTTCAGATGAATTTCATATTCTTAGATCAAGATGTAGATTGACATTATTTACGAGCATTTTCTTTTGTCAGAGTGTTAATTCTTTCACAGTAGATTTCTTTAATATCAAAAAGAGTTTTCTATTGTTATATAATGTAAGCCTACATATAATATGCACATGCGCACTATGAGGAAATTAGGGGAAGCCCTGGAAACTCTACTTGTTTTTGTTTGCTGGCTTTCTCTCGCGTGTAGGCGGGTGGCATTAAACGACTAAGGACGAGCATCCCACGGGTTTGCCTCGATTATAAATTGGTTCATTTAAAGGAGAGGGTGAAAAGATGGCTGCTGAGAGAAAGAAACTGATCTTGGCAGTAAGAGCACATCGCCTCATTAACTCCGAGTCAGAGGCGCGAGCGCTGCTGATCAGTCTCCAGCGTCAGCGCGCGCACAAACCCGCCAACGCGGCGAAAATGACGAGGGCGTATAATGGCAATATAATGCTCCACAAACAGATGGCCGTCAATTCTCTGTAGTTTTTAAGACCTGTATGTGAATAAATGAGGGGCTCTCGGTGACCAATCGTTCCTAACAAACACTGTCAGCCATTTCCTGTGTGACCAAAATCCAATTAATCCCCTCTCCCCCAAGGCTTTCCTCAAAGCACAGGCTAGACAATAACCATCCACTGTATTAGCATCACTGGTAAACCCACACATTCATGTAGTTATCCAATTAGCCGGTCATGTGGTAGCTGTCCAATGCACAAAATCATATAGATTTAGGCTAGCTCAATAGCTTATTAAGTGGGGGAAACTCGATGAGTTCGATCATCGCATGAACGCTGGTACATGTTGGGCTGTTTTGAATATTTCAGAAATGGCAGAAATACTGCAGTTTTAAATCTTGTTGTAGCCCATCCACCTCAAGGTTTAATATGTTGTGCACTCTGAGATGCTTATCTTCTCATCACAGTTGGTTATTAACATCCTGTCAGATCAGACCAGGTTAGTCTTACTCCTCAGACCTCTCTCATCAACAAGATGTTTTACCCTGCAGACCCTCTGCTCACAAGATTATTATTATTATTATTATTATTATTATTGTTGTTGTTGTTGTTGTTGTTATTGTTGTTGTTGTTATTATTATTATTATTAAGTAGTATTTTTTGTGGGAGCCAATTCTGGGCAAAATCTAGAGAATGCTGTGTGTGAAATCCTCCAAAGATAACCAGTTTCTGGAATACTTAAGCTAAGCCATTTGGTACCAACAAGCATGCCATGGTTAAAGTCACAAAGAACATTTTTCCCCATACTGATGTTTGATTTAAACACCAGCTGAAGCTTGAGATGTCGCATAATTGATTGATTAGTTAACTTCTTAAATACCACTCATGATATTAAGTCAGGTATTACGTTGTGGAGGTTAGTTTTGCAGTATGGTCAATATAGTAATACAGTAACAAACTTGACATCAAAATTCAGCTTCTTGATCCATAAATAGGAAAATATGCATAAGTCAAATCAAACCAATATTGGATTTATACGTGGTTTACAGGTATGCCTATTAAATTGACTGGTGAGTGTACTACTGTATATAATTCACACAGAGTCAAAATAAAAGTCTCCTTACACAGTTAACTAGTGTTCACATGTATTGCTGTGTATACCTTCTTATTTAACCATTTAAATAACAATTCACAGGAAGCCAGTCTTGACACATTAATGCCATGACATAAAAAAAAGAAGTGACATTATTAATATAGTACACTGTCATTATAAAATATATTATTAAATGTTCAGTGTTTCATTTGATCTCATTATACAGCTGAGCAATTGAGAGTTAAGGGCCTTGCTCAGTGACCCAACAGTGGCTACTTAGGCGTGCTGGGGTTTGAACCTGGGATACAAAAATCTAATAAAGTACAGCTTTAAAAACAGCTGACATCAATGACTAGTTGTCATTGATGCTTTGAACATGCATATGCAGAAAAAACCTGATGTTATCTCCCATTATTACTGTATACACCCATGGATAAAATAAAAACTAATGAATGAGTTCATTTGATGTTTGGGGTGGTTAAATACAGAACTGTAATAATGACTTCACTGAATTTTTTAAAACATAAATATAGAAAAATCTTTTTCAACACATGAATATTCAGATGTGCTGTATGCAAAAGTGGGTAGTAACAAGTTACTTTTACTTTGTTACATTTACTTAAGAAGGTTTTTGAAAAAAAAGTTTTACTGCACCATACTTTTTACTTTTACTTGAGTAGATTTGTGAAGCAGAAAACGCTACTCTTACTCTGCTACATATGGCAACACTCAACTCATTACTTTTTTAACCATTTATACTACACATTAGATATTCTTTATTTTTTCTCGAGAAATGCAGCCGGTGGATCTACCACATGACTGTATTTCCACCAATCAGACATAGCAACAATAATCACATGACTCTGTTTGACCAAATCAGCCTCAATAACAATACCACATGTAGTCATATCTTCAGCTGTGATAGACATGGATGGAAACATGATACGGTTAGTTTAGCTAAGCTAGGGGCTAAAAAATATAAGTTTCTTACAATTGTTCTTCTGAACACAGTTTATGGTTAAATGAGACCTCTTGTACATATGTTCTAATATCATTTTCAATCTGCTGAGCCATTTGAAAAGCAACTGAATATACAGCATGTCTTACACTGGAAATAGTATACATATGTTACCTACGGTAGGTGTATGTTTCAAAAGATTTATGTTGAATAGGCTTCTTCTTACATGGTTTCTATAGTATGTCGACTTATTCTCTCATTCTACAAAGTTCATTGACAAAGACTTGAATGGCAAACACTCCACATAATTTAAGTATAAATGTTTTATTATTCGTGCAAATTAAAATTGTCTACAAAATGTATGTAGACACCAGTCCAACCCCCAACACACACACATTTTGCTAATAAAATGCCCTCTTCTGGGAAGGTATTCCTCTAGCTGTTGGATCATAGCTGTCAGTTAGAAATTGATGTCAGGCTGGGAGGCCTGGGGTACAGTCAGTGCTAAGGGTGCTCAGCGGGTTTGAGGTTACAAGTAAGGCTCTATGCAGGCCCCATACTTTCTTCCACACCATCCTTGGCTCCTTATAGATCTTGATTTGTGCACATTGACACTGTCATGGTGGAAAATGGCTGGGTCCTCTAGTTCCATTCAAGGACAATTGTAATGCTAAAGCATACAATTATATTCTATTCCACTGGATGCTTTCCTGCTTTGTGGTATTGTGTTGGGCAAGTTTTGCATGCCATTCTACTCTGGCAAGAAAAATGCCATTTTTCTTTTTACATTAAATTCCTTTACATCATTTTTCTGCACATCACTTTTCACAGCATAGGATAATTCCTCATGCTCTGGTTGGAGTTCAACATTGGCCTCTGTTTTAAATGCCTTTTCCACTATTTTACTATCAGCAGATGATTGTATAAATCACAGCCATCTTTCTGCTTGTATCATTAATTTCATAGACTGCAAACCACCTTTTAGCCTTTACAGTGGCAGCAATTTAAAAGATGCAGAGAGAAATGCAGACATCATCCAGGACCCTTATATCAGTTTCACCCCTAGTCCTGCAAGAAATGTTTAACAACACACTGATTAATGCTGTGTTTTAACCAATGATATCCTTGGTTAAAAAGTTAAAGAAAGAATACTGGCATTAAAGTTGTCTTAAAAACGTTCATTATTATCCTCCACAAGAAGAGTGAGCTGCAAAAGAGCATTGCTGAAAGGGCTGGCAGAGACAACATCAAAAGTGTCTGGAGAAAAATAACTAGACCATTGCTCAGTGGCCCAAAGTAAATTTTACATTTAGTTTGGAAATCAAATTCCCAGAGTCTGGAAGAAGAGTGGAAAAGCACAGAATTCAAGTTGCTTGAAGTACAGTGTGAAGTTCCCACAGTCTGTGATGATTTGAGGTGCCATGTTATGTGCTATTGGTCCACTATGTTTTATCAAGTCCAAAACCAACACAGCCATCTACCTTCACGTGTTCATCTGCTGACAATCTCTATGAAGATGCTGATTTCCTTTTCTAGTTATACTTTTCACCTGCCCACAGTTTCAAAACTACCTGATATTACTGTGCTTGATTTGCCAGGCAACTTACCAGACCTGAACTCCATTGAGGATCTTTGAGGTATTGTCAAGGGGAAGATAAAAAACACTCAACCAACAGTGCAGATAAGCTAAAAGGCTGCTATCTTAGTGTCACAGGCTGATCATCTCCATGAATTACCTCCTGATGCAGTAATTCATGCTAAAAAGAGCCTAGACCAAGTATTGAGTGCATAAATGAACATTATTTTTAGAAGTTGGACATTTCTGTTTTGTGAATCCTTTTTTGATTGATCTTACAAAATATTCTAACGTTTTATGATCCTGGATTTTTTTAATGAACTGTAAGCTAAAGTAAAAAGCTATCCAAATAAAAAAAAAAGGTTTGACATATTACACTTTATTTATAATTCATCTAGAATACACAAGTTTCATTGCTTAGATTAAATTATAAAAAGGGGGAAAAATCACATAATAACATTTTAAAAATCACTATATTAACATTGAAATTATATAATAAAATAGATCCTGTAATATAAGATATAAGGGGGGAAATATAACATTTTATTTGACAAAGCTTTCTGTAAAGATTCAGGTGTTTAACATTTATAGAGGGTCTACCCCAGCCATTTGACATTAAGCTAGTTTTATGTGTTCTATGTAGAAATCTTATTTTTACTACCATGACCACAATGTCAAATACAGTAATGTGTAAAAGATAGTGTCCCTCTTTTAATTCTTTTAAGTCTGTGTGGGTATGGGTGTGTGTATGTAAGAGATAGAGTGAGCAAGAGAGAAAATATAAAATATAATGATTAAAAAAAAAAACATAATCATAGTGGGTAGTATTGCTCAAATACAACCTCAGACAAACAACAGCATATAACATTTTTCACCATGCCATTATTTATTTAATTTTAAAAAGTCTAAAAAAAATTTTTTTTAAAAACATGCAGGCAATACAATATGTGCAGGCAAGTGCTTCCTTATTGCTTCCACCAGATTTAAGAAGGTGAGTTGCAGCCAAATGCTGCTAACCATAAGCCTTTGATAAATTGTTCATCAACAGGTGTGCAGACCTCTATAAGAGCAGAGGTTTTAGCAAGTTTGTTGGCATTTATGTTATGTTAACACAATGCCTAGAATGAAAAACATAAATGATCTTAGAGAAGCAATTGTTGCTGCACATCAATCTGGAAAGGGTTATAAAACCATTTTCAAACAACTTGGAATTCAACTGTCACTATCACTATAGTGATAAAGATTATTCACAAGTGAGAAACATTCAGGATAATTGCCAATCTTCCCAGGAGTGGACATCTCAGCACATTCACCCAGGGTAATACCGTGCAATGCTCCGAGAAATACAAAAAGCACGACCTACATCTCAGACCCTACAGGCCTCACAGAACATAGTAAATGTTAAAGACCATGACAGCACTATTAGAAGAAGAATATGGTTTCCTTGGAAGGGTTGCCAGGAGAAACCTCTTCTGTCTAAAACGAACAAGGAAACATGGCTGAGGATTTTGAATGGCCTAGTCCAGATCTCAACCCAATGGGTCTTAAAAGAGCTGTGCATAAGTGAATGGCCAAAACCCTCAATGAACTGAGACAATGTTGTAAAGAAGAATGGACCAAAACAATGTGAGAGACAAATTCTTGCTGCATCTACACATGAATCAGGGGGTATTGCCCGCATATTTTTTTTCTTTTGGGCTTCATTTATGTTAAATAAGCAATGGCACAGTGAACAAAGAAAATTAAAAGAGATCATTAAAAGAGGGGGCACTAACTTTAACACAAGATTATAATCTAACAGGATGCCTCACCACATCAATACTAAAAATACACAAGTCTCTCAAAACAGTCTTAAAGAAAAAACTACTAAATAGCAGAGCAGACAAGCCTAGACCAAACTTCTGCACTGGAGCTGAGCCTTTCCCCTCCAGTCAGAAACATTAAATCAATACTGCTATGTGCGCTGGCAAAACCAGGCAACTGCTTCACAACCAGTTTAATGCCATTTATCACGCATGGGTCCCCTTTCCCAATAAGACAATTTAATGTGAAAAAGCAATGCTCAAAATATTGACTTAAATGTCAACCTATACCACATTCACATTCATAACAGCAGATACAAGCTTAAAAGAAATAGAAAGAAAGAAAATCCATTACCAGGTTATATTCTGACAGGCCTGTATTCATGTCTTGAAGTTATGCACTTATCTTCTGTTCATTTTCTCTCCAGCAAATGCACAATATTGTGTGTTCCTGTGCAAATGTAAGGACCGAAAGAGAGAGTGTGTGTGAGAGAGAGAGGGAGATGAGTCACTGAGCGTGAATGGGAACTGAAGATAGCTTCTCCTCTAATGTTGAGTGGAAATTTATAATCTCTAATATATTTAAACTGTTTAGCATCACTTCTTTCTTCTACAGGAACACACGGACACTATTGTTGCTGTTTAAGTTTGACTTTGGTTGAAGTTTTTCTTTTGTAAGTTAACAGGTACACACCAAACTATATGAAGGCACATGCTCTACTAAATATTGCATGAACAATTGATAGCCTATAGTGGCACCTAACAAAAGATCAAATAGGAAATTATCAAAATATTATCATTGTCATCAGAATACTGTTCTTGAAATTATTTTTTTGTCCGATTCATTTTGGTGGATATAGCACTAGGTAGGATGGTAGCAGCAAGGCACGAGCTTAAACATTTCGTTAAGAAGGCTGACTTATAAAATAATATGCAAAATAACGTGATACAGATATATTCCTCATTTATCCCTTATTCCTTATTTCAGACAACACTCAAGTGTAGAACATGCAATGACCACCTGCAAGTGCGCCATAAACAGCCTGCAATCAGGCCTAATAATATGTCAATAACAAAAGTGGCAATCAGTGTGCTGTTGTTAACCCCATACAAAGCCGATGAAAAGAGAAATGTGTTCAGGGTTAAAGAGAGGTTCAATATACTAGATGTACTTCTCCGAGACGGTTGAAAAATTAATAGCAGTAAACCATTATAGACACATGCTGTACCAGCATTCTTCCATCCAGCAGAGAGAAATAACACTTATTGATCATTGCCCCTGATTTATTCCATTTAAAACTCTGTTAAACTATGTCGACTTACTCTATTTATTAAGCAGTCTTAACGGGTGGCCAACTAAGCACTGGAAAAGCTACATAAATTAAACTTAGGAGTAACAAATCATATATTATGGACTGCAACGACTCCATCCGGGAGGGTCTGGCCCCTCTCCTCCAGCCGTAGTGTTATCTGCAGGCCACCCTCCGGCAGGAAAATGCTTTATTTCATTCATCTCGTTTCCGTTCATTCATCAGGGCACTGCAGCGTAGCACGCGCTCGGGCTTAGAGCCACACCGAAATTCTTATCAATGGGGTGCTGACGTCAATGAGCAGCGGTGACGCGCGGTCACGTGGGCTCAAGGGGGCCGATAAACATGAGGAGCTGGCCGTGGTCCTGAAAATATCTACAGCGCCGTCACGAAGTCGAGAGGCTAAGGCGTGAACAAACGAGTCGTATTCCTATTCACCAAGCAAGTTAATTCGATGTGTGCATTTACTTTCTAAAAAAAGAAAGCAAATGTACGAATAAAGAGAGTGAAGAAAGTGTCCAATCGCGAAGTTCGAAGAACAAAGAGCAAAAGTGCGTCGCACCACGTCACGCCCGGGATCCCGGTAAGTCCTCGTTTCATACAATACTATTAGAGCGAAGTAGAGAAAGCTAGTCTAGATTCTAAACACTGCAGGGGGTAGCGGAGATTTGTGTTGTTATGGAGTATTATGCGGATCAGCTACATGTCAAAGCAATGGGAATTTCCCAACATTAAAGAAACCTAAAAGAAATTATCTCTTATGTGAAGGAAAACCCCAATTATACTCAGTAGCAAAACAAAGAAAACAAACAAACAAAAATAATATAAACATTCAACAGCTCTATTAAAATAACCAATCCTTTAATATGGAACTTGGGTGGAGTCGGAACTGATGCATCATCTGCGTGTTCATTTTGATGGAGCACAGATGTGCCTGTAAATGACGCCATTACTGACTGCTGATGCATATCATGATGGCAGTTGTGGGAATTATGGTGATCAATAACATTCTCAGAATACCAAATCAGTCCTCCACTCCATTAAATTGTTTTCCCATCATCATAGCACATTTTCTCAGCAGTCTTGAATTCCAGTTAGATATACTTGGCAAAAACCAGTTCCTGAATAGCAAAAAATGTGCTGAATGTTGGCTATATTTCTGTAACATATTTGAAAATCAGACTTGAGTTTTGTTTTTAAAAATTCGACAAAGTGAAATAACTAACGTTTCATGTTTATATGACAACGATGGTTTTGCGAAAAGGCAGCGTTCAATTTCATGTAATGATATGATAATGTGAAGTGATATTGTGTTCATTTTTATTTAAAGACTGCGCAAGGGCTTTCCCCAGTCTTTAAAATAGAGTGGTTTAGCGTTGGTGATTACGTGAAGTGACTGCGTCTTAAAGGCGGCTTACTAAAGTGCATTAGCGCCGAGTGAGTGGATCAGAATTGAGGCAATGAGGAATGCTAGATGCATATAATACTTTCAGGTAATCGTTTCCTCAAGTCCAATGCATAATTCGGGCTGCAATCACACAATAGATGATAGATAAAAGAATGCTTTAATCTACAAAGCTGAGAAATAAACACCGGAGTAAGAAAAGTGATAATGGTCAACTTTTAAGATTTTGAAAAAAAAAAAAAAAGATATTATATATATATATATTAATGCGTTTATTTTGCTACCTTTCTCTGCTCTTGTCATTATTCAAAATTTGTGGCTTTTTAGTCGTTTAGGTTAGCGGTATTTTACTCAAAATTATTTTATTTATTCTATAAAACAGTGAACACTCTTCTACATACGTTTGCCTCAATATCCCATCCGCCTCCAAGTTCTCGGCTCTTAAGCTGTTTTTCCTGAGCTGTTGGTCATTTGTGCCGCCAACGGCATCTACGCAAGTTTTCTTGTTAATTCCACGTCATTGCAATATCAGGACAAACAGCAGGAACTTATAATAATTACACCAAAATTAACCCCCGAAGTTCATTCCGTCTGCTTCATGATGGCGCGTGATGCAGAAGTATGTTCCTGATCTACAGGCAGGAGTCCTGCGCAAAACATCTGTTGAAACATTAAGAACACAATAAGCCCGATTTTAATAACAGACAAAACTTAACTGTTTTTGTTTGCACGGTGTGTGTATGCGTGTGTGTGTGTGATTTATGCAAATGGACACTGTTAAACATCCAAGGCAACTATTCATGGTTAACTATTTTTCAATTGTATGATCTTGGTGATTAGCTGTGTGAACTTGTTGCTTATCATCAAGCATAGACTTTGTATGTATAAAAACCAATGCTGCATTGTATCACCTATTCTTAATTTTTTTTTTCCTTTATATGTCTGTGATAGGTGCATCTCCATTTTCCTCCCTCCTAATCTGCATGGTCATGATTCTGTGCCAGCAAGTCTCTAGAGCGCCAGTTGTGCTTCTGCTCTTCATCTTCAGGCTTACATTTGAGCCCACAAGCAGCATCCCTGTGACTGAACACAAAGTGGGCAATCAATATGAACCCTCCTCTCCAGAACTTACACAGGCAGAGATTCAGTTTACCCGAACAGGAGATGTTCAGCCAGGCACACAGAATGAAGAGGAGGATGAACTTTTCAAAGATGTGGACCCAAAAACCTTAGCGGCAGTCCTCCTAGAAGCCCTCAATAAGCCTCATGAGGTAATGAGTGAGCAAAAGAAAAATGTCGAAGAGAAGGACAAAGAAGATGAGAACAAAGAGATGCAGAGTTTTGACACAGAAAGAAATGGTGATCAGGAGCTGGAACTGTTGCGAGCAGCTACTGAGGCACAGGGCAGGGAAGAGAGAGAAAGGGAAGAGGATAAGGAAAGGAAACGGGAGGAGGAGGAAGAAGAACGCCTCACAGAAAAGGTGACAAGTCACACCACCAGTCAAACAATGCCTGTAAAAGAACAAGAAGTAGTTACAAAGGATAAGGCAAGCAAGGAAGAGCAACAAGAAGCAGAGGGCACTGCTGATGTGGATAAGGATGAGCAGCTGAGTCCAGAAGAGTTGAAGAACCTTGAAAGCATGTTAGAGGAGTTTCAGAGCTACAGTACAGCCATGAAAAGAGAACGCGATTCATCATCTGGCCTGAGAGAGAGTCGTGGTGATTACTTTGACTATCTGGATCGTAATGGTCTCATGAACAATGAGATCAAGCCCAAACCTAAGGGCTATGACTTAGCTCTGTCTAAGAAGAAACTTAAATGGCAGCAAGAGCAGGAAAAGAACAAAAATCGGCCACTGTATAAGGGAGGAAACTTCATGGACGATTTTAATGATAATATTGAAGATCAAGAAGTGGAAAATGGAGAGGATGAAGAGGAACTGCTGAGTCCAGAGGAGGAAGAAGCTAGGGCTAAAGCTGAGCAAGAAGAGGTGCGCAGACAAGCAGCTGAGGCTCAGAGAGCCAAGGCAGAGGAAGAGAAGCTTGCAGATATTGCATCAGACATGATCTTGCAATACATGGTCAAGCAAGATGGAAAGAAGTATCGGGACAATAATGCTGCAGAAGACAAACGCTCAGAGGAAGATGGTGCCAATGATGACGATGATGACATTGACCCACAAACTATTGACAAGTTAATAGAGATCTCAAGTAAGTTGCACTTGCCTGCTGATGATGTGGTAGATATAATCAGTGATGTGGAAAAAAAGAAAAAAAAGGATGCCCCTGAAACTCTGCAATGGCAACGACCTCTTGTACCACCTCCAGCCCCTGATGTCCCGTCTACAGTCCTGAAAGCAATGCCTCCCTCAAAACCACCCAAACCTAACTCACATATGCTAAAATCATGGTTCAAAGACAGGGCTCCTATTAGGGCCAGTCAACCAGATTTTTGGATGAAGAAACAGTGGCCTCTTTGGACCTATCCCTCCTATCAGCGCTATCAAAAGCCCTATAGTAGTTATTACACCATCTACATCCCACCACCCAAGCCTAAACCCCGCTACTATGCTAAACCCACCTACTCCCTTAATAGCATACTAGGAAATTCATTGGACTATGAGCTTGATTACCCTCTCAAACAAAGGTATCGTCCATGGGCACAGAGTCGTCCAAGGGCTCCTCTGGCTTTTCGGCGCAACCTCTATTTCCCTAACTACATTGTCCCTCATCCTCGGACTTTCAAAGCCATACCAATGCCCAAACCACGCTCACCCCTGCTTCATCGCCCTGCTTTCTACTACTCACCCACAGAGTCTGTAGTTGCCCCACAGGATGGCTATTACAGCCAAGTGGAACAACCACTACCAGACAGCAACGAGGAGCTGGGAAACTTCATTGAGAAAGTTTTCCTAAAACGTCCCCGCTTGTTTCAGTGACAGTGTAGATAAAGAGAGAAAGAAAAAGGAAATTTAGGCGAGCAAGGACGGTACAACTGTGAGACTGTTTTGCCACACAACAATTTTGGCTTCATTTTCAGAAAATGCTATATCCAGTGCAATTTACCTGTCCTTCCCTCTTCAGTTAAACTAAAAAAAATAGCCAGTAGACTGGTGACTGTTGCCATTTTCAGTGGTGTTCTTCCCTCTTCATGTATTCTCCTCCTTCTCTCCTTCCCTCCGTCCCTACATATACTGATAGACAATGGAAATGAGGTGAACAAAGGGTGCTTTTGTCAATCATGGGGTACACACATGACTCAAATACCCAACTAAAATCCTGAGAAAAAAAAACTCCACACTTCCAAAAGGCCTTTAAAAAAAAGGAAGACAAAATACACTGAAACATCTTTTGTAAGCCTTATATTTTATTATTTTTTTAATCATTTATAATATTCAGAAATTGTTTAAACCATGTAGTCATTTTCTCTAATTATGACAAAAACAAGAAAAAAAAATCTAATTTAAACCTTTAAAGAATGCATGCATGAACACACGGCTATTCCAGTCAGTTATGATAAAATATTAAGTGCCATAATCTTAAGAAATGTTCAAGTTTGGTTCATTCCACCAAACGGATGTTTTAAATATACCTAGTAGTATTCTGACACACTTGGTTCTGTACATAGAATTAACTGCCTATAGGCTGACATTTTTGTTTTGTTTTGTTTTTTCTTTTTGTATTTAATATTGTTTTTCTACACAGAAAATTGATAGTTGGTGCAAAGAATGCTCATACATTCCAAATATTTCTAAGAAAAGCTTTTTCATATAAGCTGTGTTGAAGACAGTCATTTATTGCCTTATTTCCCTTTTCATGACTATAGCAGCATTTGTTCATTGAGGGGTTGACGGGTTTAATCCTACTCAACTGATTAACTGTTGGAGACAAATTCATGTTTAATTGGACTACATAAAACATGAACTTAGTGGTAAAAAGATTAATAAGGATTAGGTGTCCATGTGAATCATTAACTACTTCATCAACTACTTCTAAAATTGTGTTTCTAAGTTTAAAACAAGAATTTACGATATTTTTTAAGGAAAAGAATTAGATTGTCCCATAAAAATTTTGATCAGCAGTTACCTTTACCCAGAATATTGGTATAAGGTACCAGAATCTCAATTCTGGGTAAATTCAGGTTATTATTGCAGAATAAACTGGACAATGCACAGGAGGTGCATGAAAAAATAGATGCATTTTTAAACTATGCGTTAGAGATAACAAACGACACTGTGAACAACAACAATTCTTTACCAGTCATTAGGTCAAAGAGAAACCAAACAAAGAAATGGTGATAAGCATCAATATTGAAATGTTAAGTTCCCTTAATTGTGTGATACTTTACCCACCTGACAGTGAGACAATGATAAGGAAAGAATAAGGGGGAGGCACTTGACATTCTAGTTAATTCAAACAAGCTGGGAACTGAATAATAGTCATAGTGAAAACAAGTGTCTGCACGTTTATGTGAACTTGCATCTAAAATGTGTTTCTTCTTTGAAGACATTATAAGCATTAAAAAAAGTATAAAAAAAAAACAAAAGACAAATGTTTAGCATACCAGATTAACTGTCAAGTCTTGTATAAAGAAAATCAACTGTTTGTCAGTTCTAGATGTATCTTGTATGTATCTTAATAAACATGCGTTTGCTGGATGTAAATAATCGCATGTTGATGACTAGTTTTGCTACACAGAGACAATTCAATAAAATTTACTATTTTTTATTAATATTGGGTTTTTAATTGTGTCTTGAGAAAAATGTGAATATGACCCTTTGTTTGTAGATTTGACACCATTTACACATTTTTATTTTTGACCACAGGAAGATTATGCCATAATTTTATTTTTAGAAAATATTTAAATAAACATTGTGTCAAACATGTGCCATCAGATCAATAAATGTAAACAAGAAAAAACATTGCACTTCATAGTTATTGCGTGAATATAAGAAAAATATTCCCCAAAATTGCCTGTGTATTACATTTCAATAGATAAAAATTCTCTCTGTGAGATTATTTGAGTATACTACTGTCCATGTTTAGCAAGCTTCATCTCTAATTTCTTTTTTTTCTTGCTTTGTAGGGTGTCTGACACTTCTATCTAGTACATTTTCCCATGCTAAGACTCTTTGATTTTTGCTCAGGAGTCCTGTGGCTCAGACAGTTTGCTTCAATAATTGCTTTATTAAACAAGAAACCCTGCAGCACTGTAGTATGGTCACACCAGAGATCATTAGTGGGACCCTTTTTGAAGGAAAACAGAAGTGTATACTGTAAGTAACAATACATATGGTTTATTGCAAAATATATTTGGCACAAAAATTACATAATGTCACAATTTTTTTTGTTTTGATCTGAAATAGATTTCAAAATATGACTTTACATACTCAGTGAAGTTACATTCCCTATCTACATACAGCACATTTGATTGGAATAAGAAATGGGATAAAAAATATATATATATACATTGCCTGGTCAAAGAAAAAAGAAGGGGAAATTTTCAGATGGGATACATTATTGGTCAGCAACAAGCAAAGAATAACAAACTAAGAAGATTGCTGAAATTATTGGAACTGGATCAATTCATCATTAAATGGAAGGATAGTGGTGAACTGTCAATTTTGCAGAAGAAATGTGGTCAGAAAAATAAATTAATTTAACCATTTTAAAAATGGACAGTAAAAATCATAGCCATGTTTAATAGTGAAAGTAAAAGCATTTCACATACACAGTGCAACAAGAACTCATGTGACTGGTACTAAACCGCTTTGTGGCCATAAAACCACTTCTTAGTGAGGTCAATCTTAAATGTATAAATTTGCTAGGAAGCATAATGAATTGACTTTGACCAAAGGTCATTTGAGTCCAAATTGACCCCTATTCCAGAGCACTGGTCATGTCAGGGTTTAGAAGAGAGGCATGAAGCATTGCAAACATTTTGCCCATAGTGCCCGCTGTGCAAGCCTCTGGATTTAGTGTTCACGATCCGGGGTTCCTTCTACTGGTCAGGTGTATGCTCAACAATGTCATGTGGCAATAAAATGAAGCCAGCCAGGGGGTTGATAAAATTAACAATTGCATTCTTTTGAAATAATTCAATACAGTAGTTGCTATGAACATATATATGACAACTGACTGACATTGCACCTGACCCCCTCTTTTATCTTGCATGTGGTAAGTGCACAAGATGGCTTCATGTCACCATTTTGAGCTGAGCCGTACCAGGTTATGTGGGTGGTCTGTCACTAAACACTTGCTCACACCAACCCGAGACACGGCTCTAAGTGGGGAAGCAAGGGAAAGTGAGATTCGCCCTTAGATTCCTCAGATTCGTTCTTCAAGGGTGGCCCTAGAGGGAACATTAAGAGGGAAGATGAAACAAAAAAGGTAGACCAAAATGTCACAGGAAAAACACAAGGTTAAGATTATTTATTTATTTATTTATTTATTTATTTATTTATTGTTGATAATAATAATAATAATAATAATAATAATAATAATAATAATAATAATAATAATAAATGGAATAAATAATAAAGGAAAATGGAAAGAAAAACAGAAAAGCTAGTAAAGCAAGTAATAAACAGAAAAAAACGAGAGGGCGAGAGTGTGGGGGTGGCGAGGTTGATGAGAACAGCACAGCCCACGGAGGTGCAGTGATTCATGAGTCACGTGGTTGAGGTGTGAGTCATACTCCTTCTACTGCAGAACCCCCATCCACCAACACACATAAAGCTTGTACTTATGTTGTATTTATTGATGCGCAGGCACTGGGTCCTTCCAGAAATTTTGTGAGATAGGTAACATTTATTTAAGTTTTAATATTCATATAAGTAAATATTAACATAAATACTTATAAGAAGAACAATTGCCTATTGGCTATTCAATTCACATGTGTGTTACTTCATGGTCTGATAAACAAAGCTGTTAAAATTTGTCCTCCCTGTTTGGCTGACCTCTTACAGTAACACACAGACACATCTTGGCACAATTATTTTTTTTTAAGGATATAATGGCAATCTCATTAAATGCCGTCTGAATCATGCAACAAAAGACACTTCGTTGTTCACTTCAAATATTGATTTTTCTTCACATTCTGTATGAGTCAACACCAGAGAGAGAGAGAGAGAGAGAGAGAGAGAGAGAGAGAGAGAGAGAGAGAGAGAGAGAAGCATTATGGAAAAAACCCACAGAATGCCAATTTGTGCAGCTTCCAATAAACAATGAGTTCATCAGCATCAGGCCTATGGCAAATACTTCACAGTTTGGAAGGCTTGTAAACAGCTCCAGCTGCCAAGAGAAGCCATATATGGCATTCAGCGGGAAAATGGCAATATAGTGCAATATAGCGTGTATATGCAAATGTTATGATGGTTCCCATCCAGAGATACTGTAGACACTTACAGTCCATATACATAATATGGGCAGGCTGTAAATCCCTGGCATTAAAAATTCATGCTGATGAGAGTGGAGGAGCCAGTGCCCATGATGTGTGGAAGCAGCAGAGGGCAGAGAAATTTGGCAGAGTCTCACTCACCACTGGAGCTGAGCTCATGCCAGATTAGTCCTCATCTTAATGCAAAGGCAAGCAGATACAGATCTCTATTTCTGGAATTTTAAAGTGCTAGGTTGCTTTCGGGACAAAAGAAATGTAAATTAACAGATGCGTATACAGTTTGTATATGCATCGGTGTACATTAAATACTCATGTAAAGAATCATGAAGTCTTAAACCAGTCGCTTTACAGTTATGTATCTTTCACCATGGCAACAAATTAAAAGTTGATTTTATATTTGTTTTAACAGCCTAGTAAAAATAGAAAGCAGCTAAGATAAACACTTCACTGGTACACAGTACCAAGGTTCTGCTTGAGATCCATTCCAGTTTCTCCCCTATGTATAATTTGTTACAGCCAAAATTTTACCACAAAATCAATTGACATAAGGATATATTATATGCTTAAAATTTACTAAACAAAACACTTTACATAATTGCCAACAAATTGTTGTACTTAGGTAAAACTGTTTTTTTTTCTAGTTTCCTTTACCATGGGGAAAGTAAGAGAGCTTTCAGTCTGAGAGACAGGTGGGAGTTGATAAGTTCTGTAATGAAGACTAAAAAAGGACATTAAAAATGTCCAGTAGCTTATTGGCAGCAGTTAGTAGCCCAGTGGAGGCACTGAAATGCCAACGCAGATTATATTTCAAGGAAGCTGTGGGCTTTTAATGTTTTACCGCAGTGGTATGATCAGTGTATTTTTTATTGCTAGAAGGCTTGCTCGGTCAGCACTCTGGAGGAAGCAATTCAGACTAAAAAGGAAAGCAAAAAAGAAAAAAGGGGGAAAAAAAGACTTTACGGGGCAAGAGCTCACATCCTCTCCACATTTTTATCCACTTTCAAAGTACTGTTAGCCAAAGGCTTATTATGCCAACATGCTCTATGGAGCATTGTAGAAAGAACTTCCTGCTGGCTGCTATTAAATGTTTTAATGATGTTTTGAGATGATGGTTTAGCTAATTAGGCTTTTATTTATTAATCACAGTTTTGCTTTATACCCATGTTATTATTTTAAGGTTAAGACCTATTTTAAGGGCAAACTGAATAATTTATGTCAGAATGAGAACAAAGGATGCAAATGCAATTCAACAGAATTTTAATATTCTTGGCAAACCAAACAAACACATGACTCAAAAATCAGCAATTATCAACAAAACAGCATACATTGCACAGTGAAAAAAAAAAACAGAAAGAGGGTTAAAATAATTGTAATAATTAGAACATGGCATGGTATAGACTAGTATAAAGAACACAGAGTCTTTTTTTATAAATGAGAGTGTGTGAAAGAAAGAGAGAGAGAGATTTAGATGTATGGGTTAAGTAGTTGGGTCAATTTGTACTTGTGAACTGGGTGGATCCATTCATCCAACTACACGACTGTGCAGTCATAGGCTCATGCAAATACAGTAAATACTACAGTATAGAGCAAGGATGCCTTCAAAAACCCTTTTTGGTGTGACAATGCTTTGAAGACCTGTTAGGTCTAGATACATTTTGTGTAGATTTGTAATAAAATTAGCTACTTACTACTTCACTGTAAACCACCCACAGTTCTTCTGAGGACTTGTTTTTGTTGTATGCAAAACCCAGCAACTTCCATTTTGTGGAACTGATAAATTCTTTAAAAAGAGGTTGCTTGTATAATATGTTGCTTTCTGTTGCATGTAAATATTTTTTCATAACTTTTGATTTTGTGACAGAATGTTTGCAAATCAGAGATGTTTTTGTACTAATTCAATATGATCATAAAATTAAAAAGAATCTATATTAAAGTTTGTACTAAAAGCAGTGTGCTTAAGACTTTTGCACAGTAGTGTATATATTTAATGTTTAGTTAAATTTTATTGAGTTCAGTTTACTAGTAATATTAGCTAATAATGTATATACTACATTTCTATAATAGTTTTGTTAGAGTAAGAAGTCCAAAATTATATTTGCAGAAGACTATACTGAGCTACAAGAATAGGGTCACTAGTCTGCTGTTAACTTTGATTAGGGTACAGCTATGCTGTGACGTTATTTCAACAAACTTATGTAACTTGTCACAGAATTTATTTCCATCAAGAGCCACATTAAGTTTTGCCCAAGATTTGCTCATGCTAGAATTACTTGTTCACAGTTTGAGCATGATGAATTTTGCCTTGTCATAGCATATGTCTATGGCATTAGAGGAGAACAAAATGCACAAAAGACATGATAACCTGGTTATTTACATTCAGGTAGTCAGTGAACTTCTTTTTATTGGTGCATAATGTTGTTGAGCCTAGATCTGACTAACTAATGCAACTCTGAAATTATAACACTGCCATTAGAGGCTTGTAAAGTAGACACTATGCATGATTAATTCATCTCTTCCTGCAATTTCATTTCCATCTTTTTTTTTTTTTTAAGATTAATCTCACTAACAAAAGGTTTTCTTATGGCCACACAGCTGTTTAGTCCCACTTCTGGGATTTGTCATCATACTGAGCATGTAAAAATGCACTTACTTCCACCATTAACATAGTTGTGATTCCTTTTTTCAGGGCAACCTGAAGTATTTAAATGATCTCTGATCTTTTTTTTTTTTTTTCAACCACATGTCTTCAACAAACTTGGTAGTTCACCACTATCGTTACACGTTTTTAATGATGCTTTGGACTGTTCTTATGCCAATTTCAGATTTTTATTTTATTATTAATATAATTATAATTATAATTATGCTCGATACAAGTCAAAATCAAGTTTTTGCTTATGTAAACTCAAACACTGACCTTTTTGGCAAGACAGTATGGATAGATATTACTGTAAATTATTAATGTCATTTTACAATTATACTTCTTCCCCAAACTTTTTCCACAAAGTTGCAGACATACATAAATGTTCCAGCATAACCATGCCTACTGTGTAAGTGATGATACTTTTTTTTAGATACTTTTAAAACATAATGTATTTCAAACATCAAGATAGCAATCAAAACTTTAACTGTAACTTTAGATGGCCTTTCTGATCTAGTGCAACAGTAAAATACCTTGGTGTGATTATATATTCTAGTCTTTCATTTGAAGCTCATGTAGATAAAAACATATTTATTTAGCCAAGCATTTTAGTAAATAAATTTGCCTTAGGTAAAGGAGCAGATCTGGGGAACTCATGGAGATAGAGTATTATGGTGAACTGGTATGTTTAGATGATGTCTTCCCCACTCTCATTGATCACTCAGGTTTGTTGCCGGTGAGGTGATTGGTTGCTTTACATCTCAGGGAGCCCTCATGTCTGTGTTTCCTTCTGGCTCTCTCTTTTAGTTATGCTGTTATAGTAAGTCCTGCCTGAGTCCCTGCTTGCACTCTACACTAAATATACATTCACCTTACACATTATGTGACTGTGACCATACCTAACTGTTATCTCTCCTCTCCTCTTTTCTCTTTTCCTCTCCCTGTATCTCTGTTGAGCTACACATGTCGTGCCCATGTGGTGTCTTTGGGATGCGTGTGATGTCTGGGGACGGTTTCACTCTACCATGAAGACGGGTCTGACCTCGGCTGATGATGACACCTGTTTCTCTGAGGACTTGACTTGGCTGCAGTCGCGCGATAGTTCAGGACTGGAATTTCCTTCAAGTTTACCTGAGGCTCCAATAACTAACTGGACTCCATATTAACATCAACTGCTATACTGAACTGCCTGCCACTTTATACACAGTATGAATGCTGATCAGTTCTTACTTTCTGTTTACCCAAATGAGGATGGATTCGCTGTTGAGTCCGGTTCCTCTCAAGGGTTCTTCCTATTGCCATCTCAGGGAGTTTTTCCTTGCCACCATCGCCCTAGGCTTGCTCATCAGGGACTATCTGACCATTTTGATTCATACACATTCACATTTCATACAAACTTAAATAATTCTTTTGGTTTTGTAATGCTGCTTTGCGACAATGACAATTGTTAAAATTAATTGTTAATTTAAAGTACCTCACCTTGGCTTTCATTTAAAGTTGTTGCACTTACTATGCTTAAGTAAAATGATTTAAGCCACAATTAAACAGATTAATGTTAGGAATGAAAAATCAGCAAAAATTGCAATATGAGGTTTGCTGCTTTGGATTAATATGTGCACCTACAGCAATGCTAACAATACTACATGTTTACAGTAAAGGCCGTATAATCTGATATTATTATAAAAGTTTTCCCAGAATAAAAGTGATTAAAATTATTATATTGGCTTGAGAACATTTGATTGTCCACATGCATAATCTACTTTTATTTCTCTATAGAATTCCCTGCTACACTAATGCACTTATCCCAGGATTTCAAGGATTTCAGTGCTTGAACACCATCAAGGCAGAAAGGTTTCTCAGTATGCAGTATGCTCAGACGTTCCACTCCCTGTATGGGCTGCAGTGGGTTCTGCGCCACCTTGCCCAGGATCGTTATTCATAGTTGTATGGCCTTTTACTTTAAAATAAATAAATAAATAAAAAAGTTTACCATTAAAATGTTTTACTGTGGCTAAGAGTCTCATTATTATCTCATACTTGTACTTAAACTCTTTTGTAAATGTCACTCGGTTTTATGCATTCATTCACTAGAAATTTCACCAGATGTTACAGTTTGACATGATGCTCTTCATAATTTCAATCCATTAGCATGTTTGATGAAACAATGTAACCATTACTTACTGTACTTCCTAATTCTGGTTGTGTTTAATCCTCTGTTCCAGAACAGCTAGTAATTAGGGTTTCTCTGATAACATTTGGTTAAAGAAGAATCTTTTAGCAAAATAATGAGTTCGAATGTACAGTACAAAAAAATTAGATTAAATTGATACACAAAGTTTTCCAACTGTGATTCAGAACCTTATTGAAAACATAAGCATAAATTAAATTGTTTTCAATACTTGGATATAAATCCTTTGCCGTCAATGATTGCCTGACGTCTGGAACACATAAACAGTACCAAGAACTGGATGTTTTCAAGAACTGGATGTTCTGGAGGGCTTTTATTGCCTAAATTTTTTATTTCCTGCTTGTTATATAACATTCCTTCAGCTGTTTCTTTCTGCAAGTTAAATTTATGCTTAATTGCAATCAGATCAGGTAATTAACTTAATTATTGCAGAGCACTTCCCTTCTTGGACTTAAAAAAGTCTTGGGTTGCTTTTGAAGTATGCTTCGAGGTTTATCTAACTATGACACACTATCCAACAAGTTTTTAAACATTTGGATAAAATAGGCAGATAAAATAATCATATATTGACTTCACATTGTGCTGTTTTGTCAGTAGTCACATTATCAATTACAGTCCCACTACTTGTACATGCTCACAGCTTAATGTTGGATGTTTTGGATCATACTGTAAGTAGTTCCTTATTTTCTCCATACTCTTCTTTTCCCATCATTTCGCTGATCCTTGTCCCATCTGTCCATGAGATATTATTTTAGAATCTTATGGAATTCTTTACATATTTTGGTAAAATATATTATGGTTGAATCTGTTTTTGAAGTTTATATGTTGTTGACTTAAACACAGAACAGAGTTCTTGATCTGGCAAACTGTAATTAAGAAAATCTTCTGTAATCACAGAATCTGTTTTCAGCTGTCTTTCTGGCCTTTTTGGTGATCTTGATCTCACAAGTGTGGTCTTTCTTTTTAAGAATCTACCAAATTGTTGGTTTGGCATCACCCATATCTCGCTGATCTGTTTGCTTAGAATTTTTTTCAAGTTCTATTGTGTCAATGATTTCAGATGCCAAATGCAAATGTCACTCTTGGAATATATAGCAAATACAACTCAAAAGTGTTGTAATTGCTATACTCTCCTCCTGATTTGGATGTCCATAGACAGCTAAAGTATCTATAACTTTTACAAAATGGACAGGCCACATGCACTAGCAAGTTCTGTACTGTAGAGTAATTCAGTATTAGAATTACTAATAGAAAATAGTAATAAAAAATTACAGGAATAGACTCAGTGCTGTTATTCCCCCTTGGCAAGGTTTAAAGCTTCATTAATGGTTATTCTCCTTTGCCAAATATAGATTTTTAAAAACTTTTTGAAAACTAGTATACTGCAAAAAATGCTTTTAAAGAATATAGTTATGCTGCAAAATTAAATATAATTATGCATTGCATGTGCCAATGCCATTTATTTTTTCTCTTATTTTCCATAAAGGGCACCAACAGTTTTGCAGTTCTCCTTTATTTTACAGTAGATAATTAGTTGCATATAATTGTATAAATATTAACTACAACCATCTGTTGAATTAAATATTATTTGTGCTGTTAAATAATTTAAGTCTACCACATTAAAGTCAGGCTTTAGGTATTAAGGAAATTAAATGCAGCATATACAATCTTCAAGCAGATGGGCTACAACAGCATAAAACCACATCAGTTTTGACAGCCAAGATCAGAAAGCCGAGGCCACAATGGGAAATGGCTTACTAACACTAAACAGGCATGGTCTGATGAATATCAATTTCTGCTGAGGCCTTGTTTCAGCAGTTCAGTCTGTTGGAGGTGACGGGATGGTATGGGGAACAGGGTGTTTACTTGTCGCACTCTTGACCTGTTAATTCCAATCCATCATTGCTTGAGTGTCACAGAATATTTGGGTATTGTTGTTGACCATGTGAATCACTTCACGGCCACAATTCATCCATCTTCTAATGAATGCTGTCAACATGATAACACACTATGTCACAAAGCATAAGCCACCACATAGAAGTTTGATCAGCATGACAGTGGCTGCAATGTTCTTCATTGGCTATCCGAGTGAACACGTCTGATGTCAACAGAATACCTTTGGAATGAAGTAGAACAGGAGATTTGGAGAGTGAAAATGAACCTGAAAAATCTGCAGGTATTACAGTACATGATTCAACCATGCCAACATGGACGTACACAAGAATAAAGTTGCAAGTTACTGCCAATTTGCCCTTTTTTTGGGATGCCCCATAGGAGGGAACAAATATTTTATTTTAGCTGCATAAATGAGAGAATCTCATAGCTGCTAAAGTTAAACCAATTGAAATTTGCATTATATCACACAGTCATCACATGAACCAATCTTGGCTAATATTCTGTATATGTATCACATATATGTCATAACATATTCTATAAAATTCTAAAAGAAAGCTGATGTTAGCTGAACAGAACTAAGCATTCATGTTAAGCTGTTATATTTAGGATGTTGAATTTCTAGATATGAAAAGCATCACTGCTGTTTAGACAAGCACAGCCTTTTTGATAATTTTCCTGAAATAAATAAGGTATTGATTTTTTTTTGTTTGTTTATTCTTGTAATCCAGACATTTTGTGGTATTATTTCATGGAAATTTGAGATACAATCAAATACTTGGTTTTGGATAATAAAGTCAAGTATATTAATAGTATATTAATGCAATGACTTTCAAACTACGTACTTGATTTATATAATACCAACTCTGCAGTACTCAACCCATGCCTACTTGAATTTCTGCTAAAGATCATGTACAAGGATTTGCCACAGAGTTTTACAATACACATAAGAATTCCCTAGTTTGGGGAATTTTTGTGCAGTGGTAGACACTCTGCCAGTGAGATGGCAGTGGTAAGCTCAAAATCATATTGCTGCTTAAACTAGTTTGCAGGAAACTATATCTGCAGTGTGTTAAACTACATGTTTTATTGACTTAATCTTTCAAACAAAACTTTTTACAAATTGAAAATTATATGGGGTTTCCTCCGGGTACTCCGGTTTTCTCCCACAGTCCAAAGACATGTAGGTTAGGCTAATTGGCTTTCCCAAATTGCCCGTAGTGTGTGAATGAGTGAGTGTATGTGTGTGTGTGTGTGTGTGTGTCTGTCCCTGCGATGGATTGGCACCCTGTCCAGGGTGTACCCTGCCATGTGCCCGAAGTCTCCTGGGATAGGCTCCAGGCCCCCCGTGACCCTGAATACAGGATTAAGCGGTATAGATGATGAGTGAGTGAGTAAGTGAGTGAGAATTTATTATACATTTTTGTTCCTTACAAAGTTCATGTTTGTTATATTTTGATATTTGAGTGATGCATTACACTTAAAAATATGCAGGCCTCACTAATAACACTACTAACCAGTGGCATATAAAAAAAAAAAAGCCACAGTGGTACATTCCAGTTATCGACTAAGCACACATTGTCACCATCACTGTTCTCAAGTTGGATCATGCAAATGTAAAAACAAATTTAATGTCCTTGATTAAAAAAAAAGAAAAAAAAAAAGTACACAAGTACATGGCTCATCTGTGCCAAATAAGCTATGTGTACACCCACAGATAATTAACAAAAATCCTGTGCAAGTGCATTAATTTATAAAAGTGACAGGAGTTGAGTCCTTATATTACAAATCTGATTGAGTTTTATGTTCAAATGCTTCTTTCTATGAAAAAAAATACTCATTTAAATTTTTAATGGCATCTTATATTTTTTAACTGGTATCTCTATGACTCTTTTGCCCAAATGATAATGTATTTCACTGTTTAAGACAATATGGAATCTTTAAACTAGTCTCCATGAAGATTCTGTCCCTATTCTTTCATACATAGCTTGATGTAATAAGTAATCCAAAATCTGTTTGGAAGCAACATGTGTTGAATGAATCACTTTCTCATTCTACAGAATGCGTTAATAGCAAAGTAAGTCAAATTAAAGCTTAAAATATACAGAGCTTATTTAAATTTGTATGTGCATTCAAAACTTTTCCATTAAACTGTTGGAAAGGTCATTTTGTTCTCCATAGTTGAACAGGTTATAGTGAACTCTGCATGCAACTCGCTATTTGTTTAACTGTGTTAAAAATGACTCAAGCAAGACATAGAACAGAGAAAGAAAAGAAAAATTGCACAAGAATGTGAGAAATGCACGGATAATAAGACGAAAAATGTAGACAACCTTTCTCCAAGAGTAGTACAGAAGTGAGTTCAGTGTGTTTCACTTAATGTGAAAATAGATTTTCTCCACTCCCCCTCTAACACTCATCCTATGTCTTTCTTGTCGTGACGGTGCAGTCAGTTTCACTGCACCACTGTGACAAAAGACTGGTGACTCATCCACTTACATGCTCCATCTCTCTCGATCCCATTTTCTCAGTCACTAACTCTAACACAGTGTTACATTTCCGCTCCATACAAACAGTGATAAAAACAAAGGAATGGTTTCTACAAAGAAACGGTCTTTATTTTCCCTGTCATACACTAATTTTATAAGAAGTGTCAGTTAATTCATCAGTTAAAAAAAATAAAATAAAAAATAAATAAACAGAAGAAATGCTCCATACAGACCCAAATTTACAGGGAAATTAGGGTTTTATTTCATTTTAAAAATTACATTCACACAAAATCTGACAGGCACACATATCCTCATGCTGTATTAATTAGTTTAGTTATTCAATTAATATACAAGTTTCAGTCCAACTTGGATATGCATCAGGAGAGATATAAAAATGTGGCTGTTCAAACTTTTATTTACTTTTAATCAAAATCATTGCTGCATACAAAGAAAATCATGAAATTTAAACAGAGTGTTGTTTCTCAATTTTGCACAGTAAACTAGTTTTGGACTGATCACAAATATTCTTGTGTGTTCAGAGGAAGAAAACAAAACAACAATTAGAACAATGTATAAAATCAGACCCATCATGAAGGGACTAACCTATTAACAGGAAAAATAAAATATTATAACTACCTCTATAGTTTCACCCAGTAACCGCATACTGTATAATTATGCTGTCAGAGTCCAAGACTTGATGGTTTCTGCACTCAGGTTTTAGTTCCATTAGCGCCATTTGGTATGATATTTTTATAGAGCTTATTATTTCAATGAGAGAATGTCAATAGCATTTCCCTTTGCATTTGATTAACATTCATTCAACCAGTTTATGCAAAATCTAGATTTTTACGCATGTTCTTATGAGTCAGCTCTAAGACATGGATGGGACAGGTGGTGAGAGCAACAGCAATTTATCACAGAATAGCTCAGTATTAAGGAAGAAAAATACACAACTCTACTCAAAAGATTTTTATTTCGGAGAATACATTATATATATATATATAATTTTTTTTTATTATTATTTAAAAAAAAAACCTTTCTTGTCTTTTATTTGTTTATCAAGTCGACGTCACACATGATGCCAAGGCCCTTTTTTTATTTTAAAGAAGTAATTCAAATATTATTCCCTTTTTATTCCAAGACTACGCATTTACAGTCAGACACATTTCTTTGGAAAGCAGGAAGTAGAAAGAGACAAAACAGGAAAGAGGTTAGGTACCATTTTGTGGGTATTCTTTCCCACTTGTATTAAAATAAACATTCAGAGACACTTGCAGATGTGGTTCATAGAACTAGAACCGAATGAATAGACCATATGCAGCAGTCTATTCAATATTCTACCAATTTAAAGGCCTATTCAATATTTCTCTTCTATTTCCTATGTCACACATCACAGTTTATTTTTAAATCTGGCTCATGGAAAACTGGTTTAATGGTAGTCTGTGCAATAGAATAGCACAGATACAGCTCCCACTCACTATAAACACACATACACACACTTTTGTACACATACACTCACACACATACATATTTACTGTGTGCTCCATATACTGCAGAGCAAGCAGCTCAGGCCTGATAGGTCATCTACTTTAAATCTTGCATCACATTTAAAAATAAACATGCATGGATGGTTACAGCCAATCTTTCCTGAGCAGCAAAAATACAATCCAAGTATTTCTGAATATATTAATTTGAGATTGCAGAAACAAATAACTGCTCCTCATAGACTAAAATCATATTGTGCAAGTTTCTCCTTTTGTTAACATGGTAAGGCTTGAAGCACTTTCAGTTCATTACAAATAAATGGCTGTGTATCGAGTTCAAGTGTCTAATCTGTATCCCACACTATAATCTGTATAGTGTGTCTTCAGAAAGAGAGTCCTGATTAGCTGCAGCTATTTTAACATTATGAATACAAATGGGGTTGAAAAAAGTACAATCACATGCGGAATTCAGTAGTATAAAAACTGTATACACATTTTCAAACCATCCCTCTATCCTGTGTGTCCTTTCTCGTGCTATTCCTGACCCTCCCTCCCCAAATATATGCTAATAAAGTCCATTCCCTCACCAAATGCAGTAGTAGTACCTAATGATGTCCCTTCTAAACTTCAGTAGATTCTATGCCAGACCCATCTCCTCCAGAACACTTCTTGGAGACTCGTCCTCCTGAAACAGACAAAAAAAAATGTGCTGGGAAATCGGCCAATACGTTTAGGTAATTTCTTTTATCTAAAAATTAAAAATTATTTCAGTCTTAATACATATTAAAAATGGTGCTTCAAAAGAGCATTACGCTGCCATTTCTTGTGCATTGCTGACATGTTCACACTAAATCACTACCTTTGTTGCCAAATTAGGCAGCATGTAATGAGATTCACCCTGAAGTGAAAAACTGGTCTATATATAAATAAAAGAAAATCAATCACCATTTGGATTTAAATAAGCAAATTCTATTAAGCTGGGTATGCTATTTTAGATTGGATAAATACTGCAGTAATTAATATGTTTTAGCTAGTAACAATTCTATTAATTCTACTGATGCAATGAGGAGCTCTCCATTTCTTAAAAACCAAATACTTTTTGGCTGAAAAAAAATTCACTTTACTAGCATGAATTCTGAATCAGACACAGACCTGAATTTTTTATTTATTTATTTATTTTTTATTGTTGTCTGAATGACTTTCACGTCTGGTCCTAGATCAGATATCCGATACCTGGTCACGCAATTTGAATGAGAAAAGGGATGCTACTTTTGCCTGTGTGCAGCACCCTCTGGCATCACTGGCTTAGCAGTGCTAAAGCAAGATAGTCTTTCTCCCTTCTTCAAAGACTTCAACAAATACAACTGGCTAACTGCGTGCCATCCTCCTGATTAAAACCGCAACCATATTTTTTTGCTAAAATCGCATCCATTATTTGAAAGGGACGAGTGGTCAACACAAATTCTGACATGTTTTAAGCCAGATGGCATGAGCAAAAACATATCGATGTGTGCATGCATGCTGTTTCTGAAAACAAATCCATCCGCATTAAAGGCAGATGAAAGTCACTAGACACAACTGTCATGACATTCAAATGATTTCTGACGCTACTCAATTGGCACCATGCGTAAACTTTTTGTGGTAGTGGAAAAATGCTAAAATTTTTGTTTTTACATGTGTTTAATACACTGATGTAAAATTATTTTCAATGTTTTTTCTGTATTCTTTGCAGTGTATTTTGTTAAATAAAATTTCTGTTAAGTATATTTGTTTTTCATTTAAATTCTAGACATTATTAATACCCAAGCATAACATAAAATAAGCCCAGTTGTTGTTTCAGTCCAGTATACATTTTAAAACAACTGTTTGTGCGTCCTTACATCTGGCAATAGCTGTAAAATGTATACATCAGTCTTAACCCAAATCTCCAGACAAGGAATACAAACAAATAAGATTTTTAAAAAACTTCCACATAATTACATTTTGTATGAAAAAGACATACACACCTCTTGTAGCAGGTCTGCCTGTTCAATAGCCTTAAGTACACTTTTTTTAGAAGTGTCCTGGATTTCTCCCCCCATCAGAAATTCATCCAAGATAAAATAAGCCTTCTCAAAATTAAAAATGATGTCAAGCTCACACACCTAGAAGAGTCAGAAACCAGTGTGGCAGGAAAGAAATTTATATTTCTTTTTAATACTAAAGAAAAAAAATGAAGAAATGTAAAGATACACAAAAAAACCTTATAGGACACAGGAATGAAAAGTCAGGGGGGGGTGGGGGATGGAGAAAAGAGGTAAAATTGAAGAATGACTCACGCTGCCAAAGTACTTATCCAGCAGCTCCACAAAGCGATGGATGACCTCTAGGGTAATCAGCTCATTGTCCTGCTCTTCAACTGCACAACAGAAATACAGACTGGCATACCTACCCACAAACACACACCCACCCACAAACACCCCCCATAGGTGAGAATGGAAACAGATTACCAAGTACAATTTAAAATCTTCAACACACATGCCTATACAGTATATACATGGCAAGCATTAATATACAAGTATAAAGGCACTTTAGTAAGGCATGCATGTGGTATGTAACTGGATAGCAAACATGAAACATGCTAACAACAGAGTAATATAGACTGAATTCATAGGTACAAGCTTTCTTACTGTGAAATTGTCTACTATATTTCTGCTTTTTTTGGAACGTGAAAAGTTGTCATGCACAACAAGAATCTAACACAACATACTCTACATTAGAAAGACTCAATTGAGCTGCATCCACTAAGAAGCTTTTTCTGCAAGAGCCTCCTTGTGGACAGAACATAAATATACTCAATATAACACCTCTATACACCACTAAATCCATACAATTAAGTCCAACATCAGGGGCCATGTACTGTGCAGAAAGCCAGATGCTCAATATAAGACGAGGTTAAAGAAATGCTGAGGCTGACAGCACTGACATTTGTACTGCTCATTCACTCAGTCTCACAGAACATCAGGTAAAGGGTAATAGCTGTCATGTTTTGATGTGACATGTGGTTTCATGCTGACGCACATAGTAAGTCATCACTAACATCTGATGTGGCAACTTCTGACATTTAAGGTCAACTCAGTCAACAGAAACTCACAGAAGTGCTAGGTTTCGCACTGAAACATTTGAACAGATTACACAACTGGAGAGAACATACATGGAGATTCTTGTCTCTCTGCATATGCATGAGCAACACTCAGCCGTTATCACTACAAGCATGTGGCTGACCTTCAACGGAAGTGAGTGCGCATGTGTGTCTGAAGTTGTGCAACCTGTACTCATTCACACCAGAAGCTTTGTATGCATATGTTAACAACAGATCTAGTAATAGTTCTAGTGTATTAACAGAGTACGTGCAGCACCAGGGGCTTGATATGTTCCATCATGAATAAAACAGATTTTTTAAATCCAAAATAAGCAATATGGTTAAGTTACAGATGGCATGTTTATTAATAATGGTGTAACAATCTGAAGATTTTGATTGTTGCATCAGATTGAGTGGTGAATGTTGGTGAAAAAAGGCACGTTTGTGGTTTGTGGAAACAATAACTCATTTAATAAATAAATATTATTATTATTATTTATAGTGATATGAAGCAGGCAAGGGAATTTGCCAATAACACGGATACGTAAAACTCTAGACCCTAGATTCTGGACAAAGTAGGATACATATGGTTTAAGACTACCAAATCAATTCAAATTATAGCATACATGATACAGTGGTATCATTAAATATCGATTCACTGCATTATGAATGAAAACTTGTATGTATGGTTTATGAATTAAGATGTTATGGAGGTCTGCCGTTTACACTCTTACTATTTAAAGGCAGTTTAAAAGGTAGTTGGAAAAAATTATAGATTTTTGTAGCATTAAAACCATTCTGTTGATACAGAAATATTACCTGAAGGTCATTCAAGGAAAACCGGGACGTTGAAATGTCTGGTGAATGAAGGTGTAAAAATGATTGATATTTACAGAAGACTTCAAGGACAGTACGGTGATGAGACTCTTAGCTGCAGTAAAACATCTGAATGTTGCAAACATTTTAAAGAAGGCCGAACACCCGTGAATGTCGAGAAAAAAGTTTGATCACCAAAGGCATGCAGTTATTGCCATATCCCCCATACAGTCCTGACCTCACTCCAAGCCATTTCCACATATTTCAACCATTAAAGGAGTTCTTGTGAGGCCAGGGTTACACACGTGAAGCAGGGAGTCCGATCATGGCTCCAGTGTATTGAAAAACCAAATTATTGCACAAGTGGAGTAATGTAGCAGGGGATTATATACATAAATAAAGAGTGTTCTATCTCTAATAACTGAGTTCTGTTATTCTATGGAGTCCCAGAAGTCCCACTTTGACTTGAACACACCTCACATAAATCAGTAGTTTCTTATCAGAAAAAAAATAATAAATTATATGAGAATTTACTTTAGGCTTGGCTACTTTTTGCTGTTATTTTTGTTTATTTATAAAAGCATCCATTTCAAAATAGGGTCATAATAACCAAATACTTGTTGATTTTTTTAACCAAAGAAAATAAATATTAGCAATCTTTTTACAGAATATATTATTTTAAACAGAAAAAGCTCTATGCTCAAATGCAACATGCCTCGCATACATATGCTTTCCTAAAATGTCTTCACAAAAAATCTAAAATTGAATATTATTTCTGGGACACCATGTATATATTTACTGTCACCTCACCTCTTGTAGACTATCTTTAGGTCTCTCCATTCCAGGAAACTGCACATTTTGGGCTTCCGAGCCAGCACCACCTGCATGAGCTCTCGCACCATTTTTTTCTTGTCACGCTCAGCTGTGGCTGTGTACCATTTCTGCAGCCGCAGCTTCCCCTGCCGGCTAAACAACAGCATAAACCGCATCTATGAAGAGAGAAAGAAGGAGGAAGAGGAAGACAGTGAACAAATAGGAGATATTATCACCTTTTAAATGCACATGCACATTTCCAGTGAAACTAAATGCAGGAGACTAAAACCAGGCTAGACCAAATAAAGAACAAGCTGTTCTATTAAAGTTAGTATGCTTAATGACAGCTTATTGATTCATATAAAGATAAACAAGAGGGAGCAAAGCAATTAACAAATGTTTAATAAGTCACAGTTTTTTTTTTTTATTCTGTGGGGTCTCTGACAAAATATTTTAACAGATCTGACACAGAATTAGATCACAGTTGATTCTTGCAATCTAAACAAACTAAAGAACTCAAAAACGTCAAATAAACCTGCCGTGCAAAACAAACCTGCTGATAAAAATGGTCCGCTTAAGCTATTACAAAAAAGTTGGCTCTTCTGCAGCACAATTTCAACATCATTCATCATTTCAAAATTAGACCATTAGTTGGGTCGATATATTTCTCATCTGTTAAATATTTGAAAGACTTGCAGAGTGCGGCATTAGTCTCTGTGGCTCTGGCCTACATAGACCATCCTCCACTGAACTCAATCTATCTACAACTAGTAAACTAGGGCTGAGAATCTCAACCGAAGTGATAAAAAAAAAAAAAAACAAGGTTGTTCTGTACCAACCAATGTTTCCAAGTGGACCAGGACAGTAGATGCCCTGATTAACCAGAGCAGAGGAAATGCAAAGACTGACTGTGGGGCTGTACAGGAGCAGTGCACTTGTCTAATGTGGAGATGAGAGATAACTATACATTACACAGACACAACAAATTGAACAAAATAAGTGTAATGTGAAATTATGATCATGCATGTTTAAGCAATGTTAGTAAGCATTAGTATGAACAACCTGGTCTAGAACAACAAGGGCGAACATATATCTGATATTTAGATTGGAATACAATAAGGATAAAAAAAAATAGAATTTAACAGTACTTGATTTACATATAAAACAACACTTCAGAGTAACCACGTTAAATAAATTGCATTACAGCCATGGCTCTCAACCCTGGTCCTTCAGGAGTTCCTGCCCTGCACATTGTAATGTCTTCTTAGCTCCCAGCACACCTAATCTAACTAATCAGCTAAATAACAGCCTTTGCTGAAATTTAACTAGATGTGATGAAGCAGGAAAAAAAAACTAAAATATGCAGGACACAGGGTCCTCTAGGCCCAGGGTGGAGAACAACTACATTAGAGTATTCAAAGCATTAACAATTCATATCCAACACATAATATGCAAGCACATATTCATGGTAATTTGACTAAAGTATGTAACTACACTTTGTCTAAACCACAGCTGTGTCCCCTCTGGCTAATAAATGCAGTACCATATCTCAGGTTTTATACTCATACAAATCAATGTTTGTTTGTTTGTTTTTTTTTTTTTTGTTGTCTTGTTTTGTTTTTGCCCTTATCTGGTCCTGTCTTCCTTTAGCCTGGTGTGATAAGAGTGTAAGAAAAAAAGATTAATTGAGGACATGGCCAAAAATAGCATTCTCCAGAAAGGGAAAGTCTATATCTATCTGCCCATGTGTAATATTAGCTGTGCTTGTTCTCATTCCAAATATAGCTTTGCCAGGTTTAGCTAGTGTTTTGGCTACAAGAACAAACAAAGACAGGGATAAATCACAACTAACAAACAAATAAAGGTCAATCAGTGAAATCAACAGACAATACAGTGTGTAATCCGGCTGAACATAAACTGCTGCTGTCCAAAGAAAAATAAAAACAGTAGTTGGGTTCAAAATAACATGAAAGCAAAACATCAGCATAAAATATGATTTACAGCTACAGTTAATAATATACAAACGATTGTACACATACATAGCATTGTACACATACATAGCCAGGCCATAGTGTACAGCTCATCTAATGATCTTACTTACTCTGATGAACGTTCTTTGCTGTTTGTGTATGTCTAGTTTCATAAAGAGAAGCAGAAATAACTTATATTGTAGCAGAGTGAAAAAGTCTACAATATTCTAAGATGGCTGAATAAGGAGTGCTATATTTTCTCACCAGTAATCATCATTTGGGTTGTTTGGGTATGAAGCATTTTGTATGACAAATAAAAAAAAAATCATCCTAAATACATAAATATATTAACACTGAATACTCTCAGAACTGCTGGATTAAATAAAAAATGTAAGGGCAAATAAACTACATGAAGAGCCACAAACAAAGCCTTATCGGCTTCAACATAAGGAATATTACTTCCTTGCCAGAGCACTTGTCAAAACACAGGAAGTTTCCTGATAAAATTCTCTCTAAAGCTCGCTCCACATGGTTGTAATACTTTGCTTAGGACAGGATTCACGAGTTAAAATTTTAGCTGTAGCTTACATTCTCATAATGCAGCTCAGCGTCCGGAGTAAACTGTGGAACACATCTGGAACAATTTTGGTTCTGTATATGCCTCCCTTTTTTTTGTACAATATAAACTTAAATTTTTATATATTTTTTATATAAAACACACTCATTTATTAATTAAATGAGAAACCAATGTTGCTATTTGCATACTGAAATTGATACGCATTAGCTAATTCAGATACGAACAATTACCTGAAAAACTAAGTGCGCTTTGGCCTTTTTAAAAACAGCCTATAATTTATGGAGCAAATGCAGGTATTCTACTGAGGATCCAGTGACTATAATTTTGTATATGATTCACTCATCAAGAACAAGCATATCTACAAACTAAGAGTAAATATGCAAGAAATTTTTGTCACTGTTTTCTGCAGGTGTACTGAAGCATTTCTATTAAATCCTCCAAGAAAATCCTGACCAAAAAGGATTTCTTAAAAAAATAAATAAATAAATAAATAAAAATAAAAACCTTGTTTAAAATATGAGAATAGTGTGTATTGGGACAGAGAAACATGGCCAAGTTTGTTCTGTGGTACCAACACTATAAGAGCACAGTACACTTTAAAAACAGTACTACAGCAGTACTCTGTGGACACTATTACATACAACTACCTTGTAAGTGAGCCACATGACCACAGTTGGTCAGATATGAGTTTTGCGTTTGTGAACATTCTCAGTGACCCTGAAATTTTTGTGATAAAAGCTGCAGCAGGAACGGGAACACCTCTATAGGTGTACTGTAGTTCTAACATAGATTGTTTTTAACCAGACATAATGGTTTGGTTTCTGACTAACAGGTTCACACTGCGAGGATATTTTGGGTGTTCAATTAGAAAATTCACAGCTGTGACAGATAAACACATACCACAGAAGCATTCACTAAAATGTCACTAAACTGCTGTAAAAAGAATCCACCCTTAAATAACAGCTATCCACTGGGTGCAGGTAGGTATACACCGTTTTCAAATTTGTCCATAAATAACTCTAAAAGTTAAAACTTGTCTCTTATCTCAGCAGTTCCTTAGCGAGCTATGCTAAGAGGTTATACTAGAGGAAGGAGTGTATATGGGTCTTGCGCAAAGCTATCAACACAAACGACTCTGACACATTCGATACATCAAACATTCCGACCTCTCCTACATACCAAATAAAACACACTGAGCTAAATAAGTTCCAGCACTATAAATTACTTAAATATTTTAGATTCATTTATACACGATGTTGTCACCGAGGACGGGTTTTTGTTATAACAATTGATTGCGGTTTCGTTAGAATCTGAACAAGCTAGCTAGAAGCTGCTCTGTTCGCTTTAGCTCATCCGGTAACGTGAGCCGACAAAGTCTCTATCGAATTAACTTACCATTTTCTCAGCTTCTCAAGAGTGTCCGACGCAATAGAAATATACGAAAAAGACGTTTTAATTAGAAACGCAATATACTAGTTATTCATGTCTATTTTACACTCTTAGTAGTTGAGTGGGTTAAAAAAAAGCCCATTGAAGCTGGAAAGGAAGCGTCATTGCCTCCTGTGCGCATGCGCACTGCGTGATAACGCTTCAAGAGGCTTTTTTCGTGTAGGAAATTCATGCCATGGCTCGGTAACCAGGAGATCCGCCTTCCTGCCGTCACTTATGTGATTTAATTGTCATTCCGTGTGCAGGCTACACTGTTGTACTGTTGTGGTTTTGAATCAGCTTTTTTGTGATAGATGTTAGTAAGCCTGTCGTGAATTAGATGCTGTTGCCATGACAAAGTCGTAGGCTGGTTTCCATGGTGATGGGACTCGGACGATCTTACGTATGCGTTTGCAAAAAAAGGGGGTTAAGTTCATTTGCAAAGTGAGATTTGTTTTTATAAAAGAAGATTATACCAAAATGTCCAACTGTAATTCACAAATCTCTGTTTATCCGTAATGGAATTCTGTCCAAAACCCTTTAATGATTTTAGTTATAAATTTTCAGGTTTCAAAGACCTCCTTATAAGTGATGCCAATACTAAGTGCACCATTATTATTTTTATTTTTATTGTATAAAATTTTTATTTGCCATTTTAAGTTCTACAGGCTACATAAGGAAAATACTTACTGAAATCCCACAATGCGCTGCATTGGTCCAAGTAATTTATCCTTTTAGGTCCAATAACTGGGACTCGTACATACTTGACCACACATAAAAAGTTTTGTAGTGCAATACTGTACTGAAATGCTCATCCGATGACCAAATTTAGCAATAGCACTTTCTCTCATTTTCTCTCTCTCTCAGTATGAACACCAGGTGTCCTCAGTTGCAAATGGAACACCAAAAGGAGCAAAGAAGCATGCTGTGTTTTTCATTAAAAAGTATGTTTATTATATTTTAATAATAATTCTCAATGTACAAATATGTCATCTTCACACAGATAAAAGTTTTCACATATAAATAAATACAGTTTTTAAAAAAATACATTTTGCATTGAATATAATATGTAAAATAAACATCATGATATCAAAATATTTTATCAAATTTTAGACATTATGTTCTTGCAGGTTTAAAACTACTGTTTCAAAATACTGTTTTTATCAAAGAGATTGTCTTTATAAAAGCCTTATAATTCTATTTTAATTCTATTCTATTTTTTTTATTGCCCACATAGTCCTACAACAATAGTAACATTTGCCTCATCCTTCATTTACAATGCCATCCCCCCACATACATTGCACAATAAAATTCTTAATGATAAATTATTTCCAGTTAGTGCAGTGAGACTTTTCCACCAAACAAATTAATATATTAAAAAATCCTCAGCTTATTAACCTTTTGATGAGGTTAACATTTCAGAGTGCACTTTTAGTGGGGTCTCTGGGTTGCATTTAAAATTATTGCTACTCAATCTTGTTCCCAAACCTGCACTGACTCAGTAGTAATTTGTTTGAAGACAGTGACAGTAATGTTCTTAGTGCTTATGGGATTGCTAATGATCCTGAGGTTGGTTCACTTGACCCATGAATAGCACAGCATCTGTGGAATTAAACAGAAAATTCAGATTTAAAAAAAAAGAAAGAAAGAAAGAAAGAAAGAAAGAAAGAAAGAAAGAAAGAAAGAAAGAAATTGCTAGCAAAGTCCTATTCACAAATAGATGAAAAAAAATCTGACCTGTTGGCTTGTGTTGTATGAGGAACAGGAATGGATGATTCAAAATGTACTCTGGTATGGCCATGCGAGAGTAGATGATGACTCCTAAAATAGATAAAACAATGTGACGTATGAACATCTTTGCTTTATAATTAAAAAAGCATTGTAGATGGAAGTTATGTGTACCTCCAGCAGAAGATCCTTTGGTTCCCTCTTCATTAACCTCAATCTTTACTCTTTGTAAGATCTTGGATACATACAATGGCTCTTCAGCTAAAGGTGAAGCGAAAATAAAAAAAATTATAATTAAATGCAAAAAGCAAAAGCAATTGCTAAAGCAATATACATATATAAACATATCAACATGATTTTTTTCCTCCTTGCTTACAAGTCATGTGGGAGAAATCAGCCTTCGATTGACTGAAGATATTGCCAAGACCCAGTTTTCTCAGTGCTGACTTCAGATCAACTTCTGTGTCTAAGGAAAATCTGGACAAAATATTGACACAAACACCAGCATTAGGCTTACACAATATAAAGTTGAAAGAGTTAATATCTGTAGTGCAATATGTAAATTTTACCTGGGAATCATCAACTCTCTAGAAACTTTCCTCAACTCCTTTCTCCATTCCTGGATTTTGTCACTGCTTAGCTCGTTACTTAGGGCCGAAAGAGGTACATCCTTCTCGAATGATGATATGATAAGCATGCTCATTGATTCCCCATCATATGGCACCTCAATAACATCATATTCAATGCCCTCCTTCGTAATAAACTCACCTGGTTGAATGAAAAAGCAATATTTAAAACAATGTTGGCTGGATACTACTTAGAAATAACCAGTTTGTTGATTTCTTCATTCACTTATCTTCTCAATTACCCATATTAAATCATACATTCATTAATACATTTGCATTTTTCATCCTTACCGTAGTTGAACTTTTGCGTTGATCTCATCATCGGGACTGACACTGTACTGCCGTTAGCTGTGTGGAAGGTTGCCTCGGCAGTCAGTTTAGGGTCAAAGGGGTTCTTCCAAAGCCCATGGAAGTGGAGACCGTTCAACAGCACCAATCGTGTCTGGTCACTCAATGCTCCAGACTGTAGAAAATTTGGGATCATGCCTAAACAAAAAGAAAATAAAAGAGCAATGAGAACTTCAAGACTTGTGAAGACTTGTTTTATGGGCTTTATCAGAATTACAGATTCATTACAATTTCATACATGAACTTTGGACTTCTAAAAATATTTCTGTTTGCTTTTAAGAGTTATTTGACTTAAATGACTTAAAATCAACACTCAATACAGCACCCAAATTCACATTACACACAAACACACCTCCAGTGTTGGCTGACATCCAGGAGTTGATGACATCCACAGCTGTTTCAGGATTGCTGAAGTCCACCTGGTGTGGCACACTCTGAAATGCCTTTAATAGGCTACGTCTGAAGTCTTTTTCCAAAATTACCTTCCTATCCACCATTATGCCACTTGCCACTTCCACTGCTTCTTCACTTGCCAGGTCTCTCTGAAGGAGCCTTTGTTGACGTGAAAGTCCATGATCTATACATGAAAGGAAATGTAAGAAGTAGTTGAAATACATAAAATGATTTCCATACTATATTCACAAATTGACTATATTTTAGACTGCTGTCCTGAGTCCTACCTTTCAGAGAGTAGCCCATGCGTCGTTTGAGAGTCTTTAAAGTGATACCGTTGGCTCCCAGCTGAGCCATCCCCAGCATGGAGGAGATACCATATGGAGACAGAATGAGATTTTGATGTGGATGGGCTTGGGCAGCTTTTGAAAAAACACGGAGTCCAAAATCTGTCTGCTTCTGCAGGAGATTACCCAGAGCTGCCCCACAAAAGGCGACGATCAATAGTACACACTGCATTCTGTATTGAGAGGGACAAAACATGCTATTTAGCTTTGAAGTAAATGCACAACTAATAATGAACTGAAATAAATGAATTTGAATACATCTGTTTTTATATTTTTCCCCCCTACAGGTTAAAATGCGCACACAATTTAAATGCAGTGTTTCCATTTGGCTGCCTTGACTCACCTTTCTTTTTCTCAAAAGGTTCTTTCTTAACTGTCCAAAAATACACTGGACCAGTTACATGAGCTGTGCTTGTAATGCCAAGAAAAGGCTTTCTGTCTTAAGTCTAAGCACTACAACCACACTGGACATTATTATTATTAGTATTATTATTATAAATCTATTTCCAAATCTAGATGACATTGTGGTTTTGGTCCACTGAAGTGGCTGGACACATCTGCTTAGGTAAACCACTTGCTATGTTTTATAATATTATATATTTAATAGTAAACTTAATTGCTTTTAAATATTATCACAGACATCGACCAAATATATGAAGATAAAATGTGCTTTTTTGTGTATATATTACCAAACAAATCAACTTTACAATACTGAGTGCCATGTCCCTTCCCTATCATTTATTAACTGACTGGCTAGCAAAGTAAATATGGCAATATAAGTAGGTCACTTTATTTTTAAAGCATTCAAACAGCTAATTTCAGAACCAATTATATTGTATGTAAATTAAAATCATTACCTTAAAGTAGGTTTTGTAGGTGCCTCCAGTGAACTAATCTTGCAGAATGTCTTCTGGATTTGCCTGGCAAGCATGAGCTGAGTCTCAGCAAATATCTGGGGTATTTAAAGGACTCAAGCTCCTCCTCTCTAGCTACCGGAAGTTATGAAGTCATATCTGTCTGCCTTTCCAGTCTGCCCCTATCCCTCCTCCACTGCTTTCACTTTACTTCACACAGACATGAAAAAAAAATTCTCAGTCACGTCCATTGAACTAAAGATTCACTGGATTTGACAGGATATCAAATTCAGTGGATTCTTTTTTGTGTGTGTGGTTTATAATTTAATTACTGAATACTTTACTACACATTACATATTACACACAAAATTTTTATACAGTATATTGTCTTAATGCCAGGCTCAGACTTATACAGTCAGACTGCTGACTTACCGTCAGACATCAGACTTACGTAATCATGTATTACTGTACTTAGACACAAACACAGATAAGATGGGAAGCAGATTTAACAAATGCTTTGAACATATATTATCTATATTCTTATTAAATCAGCCTTTGACATCATTGTCTGTTGTCAAATGTAATGAATGAGATGAGATGAAAGGATGAGAGGTCATACTGAAAATAACCACAAGATTCTGGCCCAAACTAATCTCACAGACTCGATCCTCCGGTGAAGGTGACACACTGTTTTGTTATTATATGTCCTAGAGAATAAGCATTCCAGGCCACATGCTCATGGAGAGGCTCATGAGATACTTGAGTTCACTTACATGACTGGTCTGGTTGTGTCTGGTGACACAATGATGAGAAAAACAGGCGATATATAAAATGCAGAGAACTGTGGTTTGTGTCATGTTTCGAGCAACCATGTGTGGCATAATAATTTGGCACTGACCTGATATTCTTGTCTCTACATGGAGTTTTAAATTATGACTAGAGGATACCGGAATTAAAACTAGAACCAACTATTAAACCAACCTCTCGAAGGGTTTAATGACACTGAGTAATTTAAAATAGAATAAAATGCTTTTCCAAAACATATTTCAACACCAGGGTAATAATTAAATGGTTGAGTATTATACTTTCATTATAACTGCATGGTAGATGAGATGACAATAATAAAATTAGCAACACTCTAATTTAGTGATGTCATAAAATGACACATTTTAGATGCCTACATGAGCATCATATCAAATTATTGCAATCATTTCCTTTCCATATCATTAATAAGCTATTTTTAGCTCATGTACAGTTTTTCCAAAATAGCAACATTCCAGATTACAAATGGAAATAGACCACAAATCCAGACCCCAGTGAGATCGCCCACCCATTTCACATTACGGACAAACATGGGAACGCTGGCTTGTGACTCATCGTTACCATATGGGCCAAAAACCAAGGGGATACTGGAAAATCCATTAATATAAGCAACTTTCTGAAGGAAACAGAATCCCTTTTAAGTGATGTAAAACCACGACATCTCTTCAGTTTTACTTGCTCTTTACATTACTATACAGCTTATGTTTTTTTCATTAGCAGTTACAATTTTGTTGTCTAGGCAAAAAGCACTTCTGAAAGCATCCAGATTTGTTTCCAATGTTTACCTAATTATACATACTGTACATTACATTACATTTTTTTCCAGTAACTGTTATATGTTGTAATATTAAAACATAGTATGATGTACTCCTGGCACATAAACATAAATGGCTTAATACACAAGGAAGAAAGTATGTAAAATGTTATTTGGGGCAATGGTGTCTTCAGATAGAACCAGAAAAGAAAATTAAGTATCTATTCATGAAGACACAAACTCATGATTTTAGTAATACAAGGTTTTCTCCTGTTGATTTATAACCCAAATTGAACCTTGTAATACAAAGGTCACAAAACAACTTTAAAACTATGAATGATATGAAGCAGATGATTTTTTACAATAGAACCTGCCCACTATACAAGATATATACTATACAATCTCTTTTATACAATGAACACAACTTCAGAACATCTGGAAATGTATTTATTTCAACCACAACTGCTTACACAAATGGTATACTGTATTTACATGCACCTAAATAAACTGATTGAAAATCAGATCAAGGTTGAATCAGAGTATTTTTGTTATCACTGCTCAAGTGATAATTATTCTTTTTTTTTTAGCTAGCAATAAATCAATAAAACATTTATTGCTCAGTGAGGACCCATCTTGTTTCAGTATAGGTTTTTCTGATCATTTTAAATGATTAAACTCTTTGGTGGACTAAAAAATAATAAACCAATGTGCCTTTCTTGACAAAACCTTAAAGGACACTCAGTACAAATAGTATCTCAGTGCTGTGTATTTTTTGTGTGACACCACACACACACACACACACACACACACACACACACACACACACACACACACACACACACACACACACACACACACACACACACACAGTTTAAACACAGTTGAAAAGCTCTTACTGTTTGCCCTGCCTTAGCTCAACTTTCCATTTCTCAAAAGTCTTATTCACAATTGTTCAGCAACATGAGGAGTTCACACAGATGCCACTTTTGTTTGCTTTCATCCATCTGACATTTTGACGCTACGTGACATAGTGGCTATCTGATTCAATAGTGATAACACACACTAATACAATGTGCTTTATAATAATGGACATTGATATCTGCATTGATTTTGGGTAAAAATAACAAGTAAAAGTTCAAGTAAGAGAAAGCAGAAGCACTGTGGGTGTGTGTCCAAGGCTATGAAAGAGGGAAGGAACTTCTGTGTGCAAATAACAACGTGCACTTCATTAGATCTCTGACCCCTTAGTGAACGTGACAGAGGGTAAGAGATGTGTCAACTGACGGTGACGCTATACTTCCATTCTTATTAAAAAATCACCACAAAGTTAGAAAAAGACGGAACCCAATATATATTTTTATACAAATGGAATTTTATTTATTTATTTTTAATAAATGCATACATGGCACCTTGATGAAACTACAATGTATGCATTTTCACTGTACCCATTAAAAGCACAATTTAAAGCTTCTAATGTGTCACAAGTGTCAAGAGACATCATGATGCTAAGTCAGTTTTAACATCATTTGAATGTATCGTAAAACCAGTGACTATTCACATGGGACCTTGGGCCAATACACTCAGAAACTAGTAACACAGAGTTCAGTAACTGTTTAGTAATTCCAAAGTTTCTTAACGCTTAATCAGATTTTAAGTATGCAGTTAGTGTCAAAATATTCAGCACAGGATGTGACCAACAGAGCAAAAGAATGGGAAAAAGTGAAAAGAAAAAAAAAATCTCCACTCAGGAACAAAGAATGTTTTTTGAAGTGATTATCTTAGCTTTAGGATAGTGAGAGTGATTAAAATGTGTGGTGAATGTACATAGATTAGGAAAACAGACAAACCAAATTTTTCAACCAGACAACACTGCGACAGAAATGTGCTTTACTTATTAAGACTGAACAGCATCTGTTAGTATGACATTAAAGTGAGCTGACCATGTCACTTTCACAAGCCCAGATTTTTAGCAAGATAAGCCTATCATGGCAGGTTTATGTAAAAGACATCACGCTAAAGACAATGTCTGATATTGAGGTCCATATTTATCATCTTAATTTCGAAATATTAAATTTGTACTCTCTGGGCTTGAACTTAACACTGGCAAGTTCTGTTTGTTTCAAAAATGGTACTAATGGTACATCTTTACCAAACGACCTTTTTTTAATCAGACACACTAAATAATAAGTAACAAAAAGTAGCATTCTTGCTTAGAACATACTTTTTTTAAGGTTTCAGTAGCAATTTTGTAACCTCAATGTACTATAACTAAGCAGAAATGAAAAATCCACTTTTGCCCTTGTTGTTTCACTGACTTTCATCTAGTTGCACATGACCTGTGTTGGCACAATCTCCCTATGTGATGAAAAAATTATTAGTTCAGCAACTAACACTGTTATATGGGTGGCTGGATGTCCAAAAGGGTACAGATTGTATGAACTTGTTTTGTGGTTGAGGTGACTAAGGCAAGAGTTTGCACAATCTGTAAACTGAAGTCCATATCTCTCCCTCATCTACCTGTACATGAACATGCCAGACCTCAGACAGACACATAGGGGTGAGTAATACATTACATCTACATTGTTGTTCCATGTTAAATACAGAACCTATAATATATATGTATATAAATTATGTTTTTATTATTAGTTTTTATGTAAGGTATCCAGCTAGCTTTCAGTTCACTATCAACGGAACTTGTTCAGGTTTTTCACAGGTTTTGGACAGTATGTTTTTATGTAGTCCGCTGTAATCCCATTAAGGGTGTGTTCCCAGGATAGGATCCGGATCTCCACAACACTGACCAGGAACAAGTGAACTCATGATGTTCAATCGCAGTCTGGAATGGGATTATAATAAAATAATAATTCATGCAAATTCTTTCTGATTTGTTTGTTTATGCCTACTTTTACTTGTGATTACTATGTTAAAGAGTTCCCTACAGAAGCGATACCTGGTTCTACTTATTTAATTTGTCAGACTAGTCAGACTAGACTGGCTCCTATCTGACTGAATGGAAAACCTGCAGCCACACAAGCCCTTTGTGAATATGTTTGGACACCTCTGTATAAGGTACTACAACACTCTAAAGTCTTTTTTAGACACACATGACTACACAAACATTCTGCATTGACTAGCATTAGACATAATAGTTGGGTAAAAAAAAAACCTTGCTACCATTCCCTTTAATCAAAGCACAGTCATCTGCACACACATGTTATTACTTACAACCACGTGACATTTATAGGCACAGAGAAAAGACATACAAACTGGTACTTTTTTGGCAGAGTACAAAGACATTAAATTAAAAAAAAAAAAAAGAAAAATAAAATAGTCTTAAAATTACAGTTGACTTCTTTTGCTTTGTTTTTTATAGCTTTTGTTTCTTTCAAAGCCAATGGCTTGGGAACCTATTAAAAAATAAAAAATAAATAAAAAAACACGTGGTACTTTCCTGCTGCACATGAGCAGATCACTGCACAGGCCCAATGACTTCCAGACAGTTACATAACAAACTTTGCTCTGTGTTGTCTGGACACGCACCTTAGAGACTCACTGAACCAAGATACACACCCTGTACACAAATAATAATATAAAAAAATTAAACCTGTAGAAACATATTCTAGTACAGCGCAGATGAAATAAATCATACCCTCTCATGGTTTGAGGCATTCGAGTAAATATTTAACCTTTCTTGGAGTTATCTAGAAGGCATTTGACTGCATGTCAATTTCTCAGTTTTTCTTTCTTCAGGCTTAAGCGCTGACATTATGTTTATACTGTATGTGTGGCTATGCTTATATGTAGCACACACACTGCCAAGTATCTCATATGGTATTTATTATGTTTCCCAGAATAAAAAAAGGAATATTATGAGAGATATTTGTAAGAGTTAACACTGAAACAAGTAATTTTCCGGCACAATGAGTAAATAACACACAATTAAAGTTTGCTAAAATAAATCACCTAAATGGCTCATTTCAACTGAAATGTGGGATAAAACAGATTGACAAATATAGAACTGTTACAGGGACAAAGTAGCAATCAAAAAAGAAAAAACTGCACAAAGTACAAAATAGAAAATATCATATAACACATTGAATATGAGTGAAGAATATGAGAAAAAGTCAATTAAACATCCATTTGTTGCTCATTAAGTCCAAAAAAGTACATTACATTCTACATTCTACATCTACAGTCTAATCACTGAAAGTTTCCAAGAAGTGAGTCAGTAATTGTACAGTTTGAAGCAGCCTGCAGGTATAACACCTTTTCTATACCACGTTTAGCTCAAGTTGGAAGCACTATTCTGATCAATGCAAGCACACTGCAATGCAATGGAGCAGAAATGTAGGTGAACTGTATATGGTTGTATTTAATTACAGTTCTTCACTGCCACTTACATTTAAATGTACTGCATTTAGGAGTTAGCAAACATGCTTATCCTGAGAAGTTTACGAAAGTTCTTAAATTATCCCAAAGTTCCCCCTTTGCTGTTATAAAAAATTTTACTGTTCTGGGAATGCTTTCTATGTGATTTAGAAGCATGGCTCTAAGGATCTGCCAATTTACCCACAAGAGCATGAGAGAGGGTAGGCACTGATGTTGGTAAAGGAGGCCTGGGGTGCAGCTGGCATTTACATTCATCACAAAGTTGTTCAGTTGAGGGCAGAGTTCTGTGCAGGGTTGTGTTTTTCCACTCTGCCCTTGGCAGCGCATGTCTTCTTGGACCTTGCTTTGAACACAGGGGTGTTATCATTTTGGAGAATGGGACCTTTAGTTAGAGTGAAGGGAAATTCCAAAAATACATCTTATAAAGGCCTAAAGAATTGTGTGCTTCCAACTTTATTGCAATAGTTATGGGAGAGTCAGATATGTCAGATGGTCAGGAAAAAAAAAAAGTTCACATAGTTTTCCTTCTAATAACCTGGATTATGTATCATTTGTGTACATTAAAATGGTGTTTGTTGTTTTTATTTTTGTTGACAAAAGATCATATCTAAATCAAAATTGTTCCCAAAATGTGTCTCACGTTATGTACATACAGCATGTATCCTCATTCACATGGAATGCAGACACTTCTGACTAGTTAATACTAGTTTGGACTAGTTTATTATACATGTAAAACATGAACCAAAATCTGTTGCGCCATTATATTTCTTTGGCAGCTCTCACTGAACCGAAAGTTCCATTAGCAAGTCACAGTATCTTTTTAACACATTCTGCATTGTTACTTGCATGGTTCCCAGTAAACAATCACTGTTGACTCATAATCAGCCAATATCTTCTTCGTCAGCATTGTAATTGTGTGCACTACTCAAATGTGTGCTTAGTTTCCAGGGGAGATATTTCCACAAACACATTGTGCTATGAATGTGTAATGTTAATGGTATTCCTTCAGATGCTTCGTGCACTGGTGCCAAACAGACAATAAACACAGAGAACACCATGTTCCAGCTCTATACCAAAGGGTTTCCTGAGGCAAGGAAAATTTGAATGTGTTTTTGAGGATATCAACACGTGTGTGTGAGTGATTCACCAAGAGAGAGAGAGAGAGAGAGAGAGAGAGAGAGAGAGAGAGAGACTTTAAAGTAAAGGATTTGGACCACCTGATGGAGGTATGGAGAATTGCTCTGACTAGGTCTTGTCTCTCATAAGCTTATGAAATTGCTCTGACTTACATACGCACATATACGGTATATATATGATACAATGTTTTACTGTAACACAAATTTAGATAATGTTCCAAAAACTCAGGTGTGTATGTTTAGTCCAGACACATGAAGAATGTAAGAGATTGTCACATTCAAGGAGTGACCAGTAGAAGCCAAATATTTCTGGATGTTGCCAAACACTTCATGGCAGCCGTACTGATTCTGTAGGTTTGCGTCTTGTGCATTCCTGGATTCGTGGATGGATGTCCTGTTGGTTGTAATGTAACTGTATTGCTTCATTTTCATAGTTGAAAATTTTGACATAGATCTGCGTCAAATATCTGGAAGTTGAGTCATGTCAACTGGACATAGTAGTCTGAAGAAGCTACTTGGATTACTTGGAGTAGTGAAACATTTCTACTAAACTAAGCAGTGGCGGCCGGTCAGTACGGGGCGCAGGGGCGCCGCCCCCCTTAAAGTTAGGCAGAAAAGAATGCTACTTTAACATGTAATTATTTCACATAATAATTATTTATTTTAATAATGAAATAAAGTCATTTAGTCACAATATTCAGCTGTATTTCTTAATATAATTTATTTGCAATATGAAAAAATCTAAACTGTATTATGTTCATTTGTGTACATGTACGCGGGGCGCCGGACAAACGAGTGTCTATGTAGCCACGTAAACTTTTGAAAAGCATTTGACCTGAGGCTGAGCTCTGATTGGATTTTGTCAAATCATCCTTCAGACACAGCACTGTCATTTGGGCTCATGTGATTGGACCATTCTCAATGAGTCTTTTCCAGCACTTCTTACGGCAAGCGGAGCTGCTGACTGGATGTGATGTGAGTCATTCCTTTATTTTATGCTAGTAGTAATGATGCGCAATTACCTGATAAATGCCTATTTACAGGCGAGTATTAAAAGTTTTTTATTTTGTTTGCGGCCCCAAAATACCCCCCCACCAACCCACCCCCCACCCCCCCCCCCCCATCCCCACCAGTCACCCCTGAAACTAAGAAGTCCAGTTGACATGACTCAACTTCCAGATAACCTAACCTGGATGACTGAGAATCTTCACAGACATTCTGCGTCTAATGTTTCCATGTGTTTTCCCATTCTCCCATAAAACCTCAGTCCTGTGAGTCATTTCTCCATATAGCCATATAGTCCAGTTCATATGTACTGTAAATGCATGCTTCTAGCATGAGCCCAGCTTATACAATAGCAGTTTCAAAAGACTTTCACAGAAAAGCATTACAGAAACAAGGCTCATGATAACTTATGGTAGTTTTAATCCAATACAGATTGATGTGTGATTATTGTCCAAAAAATAAATATTCTGGAACAACATTCCTTTTACCGAGCCAGTGGCATCTGACATCATCGGTATTTGTCTCCAGCTGCTTTCATTCCTGAGCTGCTCAGATTCTCCTAAAATGTTTCATCTTCCAACCAGGAAGAACTCTGCATTCAATTAAACTCTGCATTCTACAGTATGCATCATTTGTTCATTCTTTACATACTTCAGTGTTTTGGGGGTCATTAAACAAAATATGCAAATCCACTATGCTGTATTTCTCTGTAAAACAGCATGTTTTGACAGGAACACTTTAAAGCATTCAGGTAAGTTTAGATAATTACACATATTAAATAAATACTTGTTTTGGGCGTAAAATGTTGTCAGCATCTAATATAATATAGTAATTTTAATATAATTTACATTTTTATTTTATAAGCTGAATGCAGAGCTGTACCAGGTGTTCTGCAGAGAATCAGACTGGAAAATTGAAGCGTAAGTGCAGACGTTTAAAGGAGTCTTAGGCACAGATTGTTGGCATTAGTGGCAGTGGTTGAATGAAAGGAATGCTGTTCCAGGAACAACAAAGGAAGGTTTATGCAGTAACGTCCTTTTTAAGGAAACCACGTTCACCATCATGAATGTACAAACCTATCATGAGTAAACTACTGTTTTAACTTTCTGTGTTTTTTTTTTTATCTCATCTTGTGGTGTGTGGATGGATTGCTTCAATGACTGACTGTGCTTAACTTATGTGTGTTGCTTTGGAAACCATAAAACAACTGAATTGACACAAATTTAGTTTTTTATTTATATGTGTTAATGTTAATGTAGATTGTAAAAAAGTAAAAGAGTAATCTGAATAGGTGAGAGCCATTACATGAGGGGTGATATACTGCATAACAGCATTAGGAAATTTGGCTATATATACTGTATATCTCAGCTGTATATACTTGCATATGTCCTAATGTCCTTGATTTGGTGATTTGGTGCAAGTTTCAGTAGGAACATCGGGTAATGTTACGTCATCTTTACCAACAATTTGTGTCCTTAGTAATTTCTTCTAAGTCATTCTGAATTGCCTCTGAACCGTCTGTGCTGTTTTGTTATAGCTAATGCACGCTACAAAGCAAACTAGTTTCTAACACAAGGCTGAATCCAAATCTTTCTCTAGCCACTGGTCAAGGGCACTACTTGGGGACACTCTGGCACACTAGCTTTCCATTTCACACTATTGGGGATTCAACCCCAGTTATTTTAGAGTTTAATAGAAAAGTTGAGACATAAAGAGAATTTTTGGAAATTAACACCTCCATGGTGTATTCTCCACACCAGCACCAGGTCCCCCACGATCACCAGCTCCACCATGAAGTGTTCCAGAACAAACAAATCATAATCTGTTGATAAGACATGGCATATGTGGAACTGTTGTATAAAAGCAACATCACACTTGAGGTCATGCAGTACTAAATATTAGCACAGCTATGATATCTTCAGCACTCCTTTCCATTTGCTTAATTATACTGCAATTGCGTTAAAGAACCAAAAGCACAGTAAAACCCATTTTAATATCATTTCAGAAGAAATATTATTTCAAAGACCTCATTTGTGGTTGAATATAAGGAGTCATGCATGCCTAACAACCACTTTCAACGTACCATTCTAAGCTGCTGATAAGAATCCACATGTCAGTAATGAGTCAACTATGAAATAATAGCAGTTTCATACTTTTTCCATTTAGCAACCTAAAGGGTTCTTTTTCTGGGAAAACTCTTTATAATGTTCTCTTTTTTTAAGCTTCCCAAGCAGAATTGATATAGGAAGCTATGTAAATATACCATGAGGATTTCTTATTTTTTGGTGTTAGACTCTAGGGTAAGAACTTATAGGCCAGGCCTGTAACTGAACTGTGATAAACCACTGTGATTTAGCATCAAACATGCCACAATCCTATCACAAAAAGTACTGTATATAACACAAAATAAACTGTTTTGTTAGATTTAAGAAGAACAATTAAAAGTTGAACTTCAGACAGGCAATTGTATTTCTTTTTATTAATACAGAAAATGAGGATGAGACTATTTTTTACCACTTCACGGCTAAGGATAACTATGGAAAACATTGCAATGACTTACACAGGAAACGTATGCCTTGAATGTCCTGTGCTATGACCCTGATTTCCTGTGCACCACAATTTGACATAATTAGGGATTTTTGCTAAGGAAACATATTCCAGAAAGTCTGGATGAGATCATTTAGATGAGTTTTGGAACAATCTATTGTTCATCCTTTAAAAACAATAGAAAGAATATAGTAAAAAACAAAACAACATATTTCATCTGATCTAAGATGACTAAAACTCCCATTTGATGAGCAATGCTTGATTTTCCATCACATTCATTGTTGTTTATGGTCTATATTTTATTAGGAGTCATTAGTCAAAGAATAGTGGCTGATGTTGGCCCTGTTACACATCATCCACTATTCTTTGACTAATGAAGTATAGACCATGAACAAGATATTTCATTTGATCTACAACAACAAACTTTTCTATATAGCTCCCATGTGATGAACAATGCTTGATTTTATTATTTAATTCATTATTATCATGCATTTTAGAATATTAGAGATTACTTTATTTGTTCCAGTCAGATTTGAAGCAGATTTGGGAGATTAAAATGCTTTGAAAAAGAAAATATTATTTAAATATTATAAAACATTAACACACACAACCTAGAACATGTGAGTAAGAAATACAGTATGTATAAGGGAATTGAAACATGGTGAGGAGTGTTCTTTTATTTCTTTTTACTACAAAAGACTATGGAGATCTTAGTAGAAATAGAGTATCTTGATCATTTTCATTCTGTATCACTCTGTGTACATTATGTGAGAAGAAGACATTTTTTTTTAGGTTTACGTAGTTTGTGACTACATACATACTGTACATACAAACATACAAACATAATGTACATGCATACTTACATACATGCATACTGTACATAATGCATTGAAATTAGAGTTATTCCAACGGATCATGTTTATGCAATGATGAAACATTTCATAAGAATGGTCTCTTTCAGGATAACTCAATTTAAAGGACAGGAGAACTCGCTAAGTGATTTGATGAGAATGAAAATTCTGTAAATCATAATGCTATGGTCTTCACACTCACCAGATTTGAACCCAACTGAACAGTAATAGAAGATTTTAGGCAAAAGCAAAATGTTAGATGAAGCTTTCCATCACTATTATCAAAACACCAGTAAAAGGAATATCTTTTAGGAGAGTTGAGCTAATCCCTCCAGTGTACAGTAGGTCTAGATACTTATGCCAAGAATATACTGTATGTCAATGCACACTAAAACTGGTGGCCTGTGGTAGTCCAACATCATAGTATAATAATATACAATATATACAATATATATTAATTTAGAGCAGTATCAATGATTCATCTGAATCTACAGTTATAAAGCTGTACATGTATTTCTTTTTATTAATACATTACATACATACATTATTATGTATATTATTATACAATATATGTATACAATATTATTAATACATTACATACAGATCCAATGAATGTCATAACATGACTTCAAGAACTTTACTTCCATTTCTTTTTTGGCCTTGTTCATCAGATTGCCAAAAATCTAAGAAAAAGGTCTCTAATATTTTATGTTGTTAGTGTACGTACCACTGTCACCACTTCACCACTCAGTCCACACTTTCAGAATCATTGGAATCTGATTTATTTCAGTCCCATATATGCATACTACAATGTATTTACCTCATAAAAGGTTCATTACCGTTTAAACTGACATCATCACAAATCTCCCAACCCTGCCAATAGCTATGGAAACGCATGTTATAAAAACTAACAGAGCAGTAACACTACTTTACAGTCTAAACAGTTATAAGTGTATAATTCTGGACTTCTATGAGTTATTTGAACTTGTGTCTTGCATACCCTATATGGAAGCCGCTGGGACAATGAGCCAGATTATATTTTAGAACATCTCTGTGGGTTTTAGATATAGATGAGTAAGTGTGTGTGTGTGTGTGTGTGTGTGTGTGTGTGTGTGTGTGTGTGTGTGTGTGTGTGTGTGTGTGTGTGTGTGTGTGTGTGTGAGTGTGTGTGTTTATGTGTGCGTGCATTCGTGTGCATGTGTGCTTGTGCTTTCCCACAGCAACTAAGCAACAATTTAGGGTGTAACCATCCAGTCATGGTTAGCCCTTATCTATAAAGATTCCCATTTAAGGCTCTCTATCAAACAGTAAGGTTTTTTTTCTTTTGTTTTGAAACAGTGTCAAATGGGCACAATGTGTCATAATTATTCATTTGAACTTATTTTTTACACACAATTTTTACAATTACAATTTATAAGTCATACACGCATGTAATACACATATAAGTTTCACTGTACTTTGTACTGCACACTGTTTATGAATGACAATAATTATCTTTTTGAACTGACAAATGATGAACTTCACTTTTCTGGGAAGGCCTTCCACTGACTACTGAGATGTTCCTCTACAGCACTATAAATCACCAAACATACATCAAATACTGCCTTAACTCTTACCGCACTACACTTTCAGTGAGGCTGTGTCCAGTTAAACCTCAGATTTCTGAGACTTAAATTTTTTAAGGCTTGTCACCCCACAGTTATAAAAGATATGTGATCTGCTGTTGTAGCTCTTCCACCTGCTCCAATATGTTTTTTCTGCTCATCTCAGTAAAGAGTGGTTATTTCAATTATCGTAGCCTTCCTTTCATCTCAAATCAATCTCATCCTTCTCAAAAACTCATTTCCACCCACCACATTGCCACTCCCTTATTTATTCCTTAATCCTTTCATCATGCAATGCAAAGAACTCCCAAGAGATCAGCAGTTTACTGACCAGCCCTTCTGGCACCAACAACCAAGCCATGGTTAAAGTCACTACAGCTACATTTTTCCCATTTGATAAAAAGTATTAACTGAAGCTTCCAAAGACTAGCTACATGCATCTATACACTGCACTACTGCCACATGATTGGATTGTTGGATAAATACAACCTACTGCCCTTGTCCCCATTAAAGTTCATGTAAGGTTCAAAACATGTTTCCATTGTAGTATAACTAAGTAACTGGAGTCTGTGAAGTTTCTCAGACATCCAGTCGGGGTTATCTGGAAGTTGCGTCATGCCAACTGGACGTAGTTCACTACTCATCCAATTAGTTTCTTCATTCTAAGGTAGGTTAGGAAAGTTCCTTGTATTTGAGTCCACCAAGGTCAAAGCATCCACCCCTATATGAACCGGCCTGTTACATGGACAATGGAGAAGGTGAGAATAAGAGGGAGGAAAATAGGAGAGAGGTTGTGTTGAAGATCTCCGCCTCTGTTGATAGAAGGATTTTCCACTTGCACATAGATGGTTTCTTTCACCCCTCTCTCAACCCATCTATCCTCTCTGTCTGACAGTTTCATCCTCAAATGTGTGTCCTTTGTCCTTCATGTTAAGGTCCAGTATACCGCTGATTCCGGCCCTGAGATGAAGAGGTTGTTTTGTCTTCCCAATGTAAAGCTCTGAAAACACTTCACATATTGCAGTGAAAAGTGTGCAAAGCTCTACATCATTAAAAATATGTATCAACACAGAAAGAGCAAGAAGCTACTTGGATGAGTAGTGAAACGTTTCTACTGAGCTAAGAAGGTAAGTGACTGGAATCACTATCAAAGCCTTCACATTATGGTGCTGCCATCATGTGACTGAGGAGGGAATAACAGAATAATAAAGCCACATAATAGTGTCTTCATTAGTTACATCAAGCAAAGTGTTTCTGTAATTGTTGTAATCTATATTTAACTTTAATATTTAATGGGTGCTTTGTTGGCATGACAAATGTCTTTTTTTTTCAGTTGCAAACACTTGGGTACCGAGCTTTAGCTCACCACACCTACTTATTGTTAAACTAGAATCGCCAGTTTTAAATTAATTGTGATCAGAATACGACGAAAAACACGACGAAAACTGTAATAAGCACTATAGGCATCTATTTCTGACTGAACAGAGCACTTTTATTTTACTGTGCACTACATTTCTGTTAACCTTTACTCAATCGACCGTAAAGGTTTAAGGTTAATGAGCTGTAAAGGGAACTGATCGTTGACCTGTTAGACCGCTGGCCTGAGTGACGTATGTTCATCCTTCCACACGTGCCGGCGACGCGCGTGGCGCCGTGGCTTAGTTGGTTAAAGCGCCTGTCTAGTAAACAGGAGATCCTGGGTTCGAATCCCAGCGGTGCCTTTTCAACAGCACGATTAATTCTGTCTTAAAACGTGAAATCCCACCCTGTTGTGATGGTTATTACCTGCAAGTGTCCAGTGATGTTTGACGCAGGCCCTTTTGAAGAGTTCATTCCTTTTCACATCCAGAATGCTTCCCCTAAGGTTGATTTTGGTTCCACTTTGGTTCTTTTTGGAACCGTTTTATTTATTTATGGAACATATTTTGATTAGGAAGTTATTAATTTGCTAAATTTGTTATTTGCTTGTTTATGATTAAATTACTTTTTATCCTCCATACATAGCTGGATTCGTTCTGACGAACATATTAATGACATTACTGTGACATTATTTATTTATTTATTTATTTACTCCTTTGAAGCCCACCAAGTTATTCTGGACAGTAGATGCTTTAATATTTCACAAGAGGCCTGACTTCTCCTAAATGTGTCAATATTAATTTAACTTAATATAATTCAAGGTTTTAGCCAATTAAATGTCTCACTATAGTATCATGACACTGATTAATCTACCTCAAGCCATTTCTGGTAAATATCTGCCTTTCTAAAAATGTCATTAAAAAAAAAAAAGTTCCAGGTAATGAGGCTAGTGCTGAGACTTGTGACGCAGACTGATTTAATCAAATGGAAGTTTTGACAAGTTTTGAGTCTAAACCTCCAGCACGGCCTCTACTTATCATACTTTGTACATTTCTCAAATGAACTGAACCTTGTAATCAGCTGTCAATCAGTAAATCGGGCCTAAATGTGAATGACATCTCAAATTTATTAAACATATCCACACTGTCATAATTGCTTGGCGCTTGCAGTAGGTGTAATTTGTAAATATTGCAAACACTAAGTATAAAATTCTAGTTGCATTTATTTGGGATATTTATTGTTCATAAGTGTAGCTAGCTACATTATCCTTGACTCCATTCTTTAACAAGTAGCTTAATTGTTTTTTTTTTTTTGGGGGGGGGGGGGGTGGCAGGCACTGCTAGGCACAGAGCAGAGTCTGAAAATTAAACAAAAAAGGGGAGACCAACACCCAAAAAGTCAAAGAGAACAGCAACATTAAAATAGATGGACTGTGTTTGTTATTATGTGATTGTGTTTGATTGTTGGTGCCAGATGGGCTAGTTTGTGTATTTCTATAACTGCTGATCCCCAGGGACTCCATGAAATTTTCTCACAATGGTGAAGAAAACGAAAAAACCTCCATTGAATGGCAGTTCTGCTGTGAGTTTCCTACTCATTATATCCACTGATTGTCTGACTAACTATTGAAATATTGGATCACTAATAAGACACTAGGTCATGGCATCACACTCTGAGGCTCCATAGCTAAAAATAGCTATAAATAAATAAATAAATAAATCTTCACCCACAAGACAATACATTAATTCAATACAGCAAAATGCACCATTTTTAATAATGAATAGGATTTGTATAAGCACCATGAGATACAAAGTGTAAATAAAATTAAAAGATAAAGTTTTTGTAATTTTTTTATGGCCCGTTATTTAGAACCATAATATAGTTAAGATCATGTTAAATGGTAGGGAGAATGTGGAATGTGATGCTCAGTCTATTATTTAATGGCACTCCTTTGCTGTGTTGAGCTAGCAAGCTAGTCCTGAGCAGTTAAGGTAAGTCAGTTGGCATCAGTCTCTAAAATTAGTGGTCAAGAAGTAGTAATTTGACACAGTTACTCAAATATAGCAATACGCTACTGCATAAATTTTTAGTTAAAGGGTTCCTAGGAAAGTCTTACACTGATATTATATATGTTTTATTTGTGGTTTCTCCAACTGTTGTCCTTGCAGATTCTGCACAATCCACTCTGTCTCGCTAAGTACATTATATTTGTAGGTTTTGTAGTTGAGCATATCTTGGGCACGGAAAACTTTGTTGGACTCATACAGATTGCTCCAATAGGGAGGAAGGGGCTGGAAGCCACCCAGGTGGGCTAAATGGTCATTATAGGCCCACTGTTCAGAGTCCAGTTTTAGGATATGTCGGGTAGCGACACCGCGAGCTCGACGAGCAGCCATGTCCAACTCAATATCCTTTTCCATGTCTTCAACTGAGGGGAGGGAGAACGAGCCATCCAGAACAGAGATGACAAACTGAGCCTGAAAATGTGACAGCAGGAAAAGAAGAAGAGGAGAAAACATAGAACATAACAAAAAAGGTGAAAAAATTAAGCAAAAGCCAGAATAACAATTCATCTTTACACATTTGTTAACATTCTGAAAAAAATCTCATACAGCAGCAGGGAAATTTAGAAGTTCGAAAAATTTAACGTCATCATGTAAGGTGAATCAGCAGTCAGGTGACTTTATTTAAAGCTGAGCTTTTTAATAGGTACATGTTCTTAATAAGGACCCAGGAAAAATAAATCCTTTTTTGGGAAAGGGTGATTTTGAACATCAAGGGTCTGGTACTTGAAGACCCACTCTTAGAACCCACCCCACCTCATCCGCACATGCAGCTTTTATTGTACATTTATATGCATGGCATTTGGCTGACACATTATTATTATGTTATTATGAATAATTTTTTTTCTATCTCATTACACAGACGAGCAGGTGAGGGTTACGGGCCTTGCTCCAGGGCCCAACAGTGGCAGCTTGATGGTGCTGGGGTTTGAACCTATGACCTGATCAGTCCAAGGGACTTTCTTTTGCCTTAGGGCTGCTAGAAATATATCTGCTATATATCTATCTAATATATAATTTTGAGAAACTCTTTAAGCAAAACACTGTTAAAAAAAAACTAAACAAAACGTGGTGTCTTGGTGCTTAGAAGGCTATGTAAGTTTATGTAACTCACCTGTACATGGAAGTGTGGAAAGGGGCATATGGCTCTGCAGATACCTATAATGAAGAGTGATGGGTAGGCAGGAGGTATCAGAAACTTGTAAAGAGGGTAGACCAAGTGCTCTTTCACTTTCACCCCAATTTGCTCATTCAGAAAGGGAAAGACAAAGTTGTAGCCTGTGCAGATCATGAAGACATCTGGCTCTGCTTGCTTTCCATCCTGAAATTCCAGGGTGCCATTCTCCAATACTTTGCTTACTGGAGGAGCCTGCTCCACCCCTTGGGGCATGGGGCAAGTCAGGGGCTTTTGACCATGACTTAGGATCACCTGATTGAAAGATATATAGTGTGTTACAAAAATAAGCCTGAAGTGTGCATTCTTGAAATCTGCTAGAGAAATTAATAGTTAGCCCATATGAAACCATATTGACATGTTGATTCGTGGATTGGTACAATAACATAGTAGAAATAAAAGTATGGCATGAATGACCTTAGCATTGACGTTGGCGAGCTCCATAGCAATGTCCAGCCCGGAAAGACCAGCACCAAGCACCACCACTGACTTGTCTGCAAAGGGCTCTGCACTCCGATAATCATGGCTATGCATCAATATTCCTGTCAAAGTCAACAAATTATACATAAATCCTGGTCTCCAAATGTGCTACCCTTCATAAAAAATAGAAGAAGTAAATTTAAAATATGCATCTACCAAAAGATACAATAAGACACAATTAATGGACATTGACTTGTAAATACAGGTTTATACAGGTTTTCAACATTTACTTGTTAAACCAGACTCAACCCTGCAAATGAAAAAAACTTTTAATTTACATTAATTAAACATTTATTTGGCTTGTGTGTTATATTGACTTTAAACATATACTATGAATCCTAGTCTGTTGCCAGAATTGAACTTCTAAGAACTGGTCAAAGGGCAATTGGTCTTGCGTAATATGAGAGTTCATCATGGATATGGCTTTCAATCCTACAAGCTTTGCTCAGAATTACTGACTTTCAATCAAAAAAAACTTGCTAAGCAAAGATAGCAACTGATGAATAAACAGTTACCAAATCCAGCACAAACTGTTGTGTAAATGACATAACAGGCAGGTGCACGTACCTTTGAACTTTCCCAATCCAGGTATAGCAGGGATGTATGCGTCATAAAAATGCCTAGTGTTTAAAATCAGTAGAAAATAAGTGCGTAATTTAGTCTCACTATGATTTAAAAATGCTGCAATAGTTTTCTTGATTGATACTCACAATACTCAATTAAGCAGTATGCATTTGATTAAGCTCATTCAGCCTCCAGATTTAACATTGTATGAGAGTTGGCTGTTTGTTATAGCATATAAAGTATGCAATAACTTATAACATTTTGCTGCAATTTTGTTGACAAGCACAATTTTGTTTAAAAAGGATTACAACAGATAAGACTTCTGAGCCATTGCATTTGACAAGATGAAAACCGAGCAACCTTTGCTCCGAAATTATCTATATGTTTGACATGACTACTGGCAGTTTATAATCCATATTTGTAAGTATCTATAACTTTTTTCTAATGTACTGTTTCTCTAAAAACTACTTTAAATTAGCATTTGTCTTTTAGGCTAAATATATTCTATACCATTTTAACACACAGAGGATTGGTATACTTTTAGGCACATCCATCCATCTAGGAAATTCTTGTAGTCCAACTAGGGACCGTGGAGGGCAATGGTGACCGTTGTATTTATTCCCATTTTACAACTGTGGTGAAAGGTCCAGTCAACATTCACTCAGATATTCACACACTACAGGCAATTTAGAAATGCTAATTCCTGTGGGAGGAAACCAGAGCCCAGAGGAAACCAACCAAGGACAGAGAGAACATGCAAACTCCATGCACACAGACCCCAAGACAGCAACTGACCCCGGACTGGGAGGTGCAAAGTGACTGTGCTAACCACTAATCCACTGTTTTAGGATCATCAGAAGAGTACAAACATATTATACATACCCATTACACACCATAACAGCATCAAAGCGCTCTGTTTTAGATTTACTCCGGTCTACACCATCACTGCTAGTTATGTCCCATGCCAAACCTTTCCAGCCACCCTTCACTTTGACTGGGTCAACTGCGTCTACGGTTGTGCCAAACTGAAACAGGCATTACAGAACAGCAAGTATAAATACAGTTTATACAATCACTGTCCACATTGTACATATTTTTTTTTCATAATGCAATTCTGCACTTCTGCAACTTGCATGGAGGATGGATTTAATGTAAAAAAGGATAATAAAATTACAAATTATAAAATAAATCGCTATTTGATTCTTAGATTTTATGGTTGCTTGGCACATTTTCCTCACACAGAATGACTGGAAGTGATTGTGCTTTAATCATACCCTGATGTGGTCCCAAAGGCGAAAATGGTCACAGTACTGCTCGAGGTATTTGCGCACCTCTGTGTGGTGGACAAACGAAGGAAGATGCTTTGCGAAGGGGAAATCAGGAAATGACATAACTTCTTTGGGAATATTGGTTCTGCCAAATGGGGAAAAATAATGATGTTTACTACAAGAGAGTTTTCTTTTTAAACATGCACAACACATAAATGCAAATATTGATTGAGTTTTAATGCAATATAAGCACCGAGGCATGTTTGTACATGACATCAGTAGTGTAACCAGATGGGTGCCATGCATAGAATGACTTTAAATCATGATTCTGGGAGGATTCTGTGAATCATATCTTGCTTGTGTCAGGGTAATTGATCAGTGGACAGCTAGAATGTTGTCCTTTATACCTTTAACCTATAACACATCTCAAAACTTTACTAGACTGTACTTTTTTCCCTATTATCCAAGTTTATAGATTCCCAAACTACCTTAATGCAGTACAAATGCATTTTACCTCTATATACATTGCACAATAATACAGCACTGCTCTTTTTGTGAATAATGTGTATATACATACAGTATATCCACATATATCATATCAATTGTTATACATAGTACTGGCTTGTATTATCTGTTTTGTAGTTACTGTATATACTTACCGCATAGCCATATTGCACAAGATTTACTGCATTTGCTGTATATACATAATTCTACATATTTTACCTGCACCTTATCATATGCACATACTATATTTGTACCGATGTACAGTATATACATTACTATTTGCACTTCTGGTAGATGCTAAACTGCATTTCGTTGCTGAGTATCTGTATTTACCAATTCTATTAGTATTTAAAAAAACATAGAATAATGGGAAAAACCATCAATGTCGTTATACAGTTAGTTATGCTGGAACAGTGAACAAATCAGATATTTATGCTCTATCAGCTCTTTTGCTCCACCTCGGGTACACTTGAGCACCACTGAGACAGCACTAGAGGTCATTCACCTGAGGTCTCTGTACATGCTGCTGTTGATGGGCAGGCCGTTGTCGTAGTGGCCCACGCGCTCTTCATAAACCCACGTCCCGCCCACATGCTCAGTGATCTCGAACAACACCGGTGGTTCGAACAGGTCCTGGCGCGCGAGCAAGTGACGCGCGACGCATATACCCGCCGCTCCTGCGCCCACCACGGCCACGCGCAGCTTCGCCAAGCCAGCCATAATGATCCTACACATGTGATCGGGAGGGGGTTTAATACTCTGCTTACATGACATTGCAATATAGTAAATATCGTGGTCAAAGATTATTTAAAGACAATAAAAATGTAACCGAACATCAACCATTTTAACACAAGACATAGTTTTGTTACGCAAATACTTATACCAATATCATAAAATGCACGCATGCATAACCTAAAAAGAAAATGTTATACTTTGCTTTGATCTATACTGTAAATATCTCATAAAAATTCTACACCGCATATAGCAATATACAAATAAATAACTCCTTGCAGATTAAAACAGATTAAGCTACAACCTATTAAGTTACCTATTTTAACAACTGCTTCAAATAATCAACATTTTAAGGGGCTACACAATCCTACACAAAAAGTGTCTTTAAGGGAAACAAATCAAGCTTTCAAACAAGGATTCACATAAAAATTTGTCTGCCTACTTACTATAACTCAGAATAGTGAATGCACCCAAACTGCTTCAGTCCAACTTGATCCCCGGAGTTAACTAGGAGGAGGAGGTGAGGGGGGAAACTCTCAGCTATATTTACGCACTTTGGCCTCTGGCCAAATACCTCGTTGTTCAAAACGAATTAACCCTTTATTAGACAGACTCTGAATTTTATAAAATTAAATTAGCTCTGGTTCTGATTTAATTTACAGTCTGTTCTGTAAGCATATTTGTGCATTTCAGGAGAAACTTAAGATTGCAAATGTAGATGACTGCTCGAACTAAAAATGCTATAAATATCTTGCATTTAAATATAACATTTAATTGCAGATAAAATATTAAATGCGACAGAACTTGAAAGTTTAAAAATGAAGAAACCTCTTAAGGTTTACAGAAAGTTTAGACTGTTCATTTTCTCTTTCTTTTTACATAACTTTTGTCTAGTAGAACAAAAAATCAGTTCTACTAGACTGCAATAGTATTAGTCTTATTTTGCCTTTGGTAGCTTTCCAGCTGGGCCAGATGTTCACTGTCAAAATAATGTTATTTATTCCACGTGTCACAATTTTTTTTTTTACGAATTTCAATGTTTAACATTATCAGTGTCTTTAAACTTTGTACACTTAGTTATAAAACTAGTGATTATTATCTAAGCCTTTTTAATGAATCTTTGGATAGCAATTAGGTGTTTTTACTGTGTCTTTATAGCACATTCTCAGTAGTGTGGCTGTACAGCTAAACCCTTTGATATAGTTTAATCTATTCTGATAATAATAGATAACAATATATTGCTGGTCTAAGCACTTTGTAAAAAATAATAATAATAAAAACAAAAGGTAGAGCAAAGGTTATTGTCCACATGGTTACCTAAACAGGATTGTAGCGTATTTAAATATTATACTAGTTTGAACACATATTTTAAAATTAGGATGCATTGATTGAGTTTTAATGCAATATAAGGACCCATGTACATGACAACAGCAGTGTATAGTAACAGTGTACCATATGGGTGCCATGCACCGTGACCTTAAATCATATTTCTGGGTGTAAAGCTCGGTGTGGACTTTCTCTCTGTGGCGAGTGCAGTCGTGTAAGATGCGATATGTTAAGGAACAGTTTACTAAGTCAAGAGCACGGATTCTAAACTATATATACATGTGTGTGTGTGTGTGTGGATATGTATATATGTATATATAACCACATGCCTGACAGAGTGTCTTCAGCAGTCCATCAAAATTTAATGTCGCTGCGAGCAGGGTTCGAACCTGCGCGGGGAGACCCCATTGGATTTCAAGTCCAACGCCTTAACCACTCGGCCATCGCAGCCGAACGAACAACGCAGCTGTTTATCACCAACTTAGACTTAAACCTGGTATATTAAATTATTAAAGTTTTAAGTATTTACAATTTGCGGTATACACGTTGTCTCTTTACTGCGTCCATCGTGTCTATACGTAATCCAACTCTAAATTAAATTGAAAAACATGGCAAGAAAATACACACAGCATTGTTTTAAACACAAATTAACAATGCACGAAACACACAGATAGAGATCTAAACATAAGCGGTTAAACGGTACCATTTTTGAAAGCTTACTTGTTTTTCTGTAAGAGGTGTAAACACAGAAATCTTTAAATGCAGAAACGTGTTACTCGCTATTGATTGGCTAATATTATCACGTGGATGCTGTGTGACGCTCGCCAAAATACACGCCTCTTCCCCTTTTTCTTGACATTTTCTCTTACAATTACTGTAGTTTTTTTGTAGTAAGTTATTTTAAGCGCTGCTTTTTAATGTTAACAAAGGATTGTTTTTCTTTTTATTTAGAACTTTTTATAGTTTTCTTTAAAGCTGAGAGAGAAACTAAACGAAAGCAGCATCTGTTAGTACCATGTTACACCGCAACCAATTTTGGTGTTACACCGGTAAGAAATGTCATTTCCTGTATCACTTTAGTTGAGCAATTCTGAGTTGAATGTGACGCATGTTTTATCCAAGGAGTACACTTCAGTGGCCAAAGGTTTTCATGTCATAGCTTTCCATTTACAGGACCCCAAACCTGTTCCAACAGGGCTTTGCACCAGTTACCTGTTATCAATGTCATTGTTTCTAAAATACACATTATGAGTCTAAAGCTTAAGCCTAAAACACACATAAAAAAATAATAATAAATTGGACAGGGTCATTCAAAACTAATAATTACATGATGAGCTGAAATAACTGGTGATGTTAAACAGCTGATGTTAAATAGGTGAGGAAATGTGTGATAGTAGACAAGGAGCCTTCAGAAATTTCCAAGTCATTTAAAAACCAGCATCAGTTGAGACTCACTAATTTGCCAACTGATGCATCAGCAAGTAGCCAAGAACTTTAAAAACATCGGTAGGATTTTGGGGTTTCACTCTATAACAAGAATTAATGCATTGATCTTGGTGCATAAACTGCAAGATCGAAACCCATTTCTGAATCCTTATCATCTCTGATCAATCAGACCTCACTGTCTTAAAACCTGTTATGCATCTGTAATGGATATTATGAAATGGACATGAGTGTATATACTGTATATTTTGGTAAACCTTTGACAACACCATTCATCACTATATCCGCACAGGATCACCTAAGCTGTTCATCAGCATCAGGTGCAACAATCATCAGGCATGCTTTTAGAGCAGGGGTGTCCAAATCTAGTCCTGGAGGGCCAGTGACCAGCACAGTTTGTAATTCACCAACACCTAAACACACCCACTGAACCTAGTAATTAACAGATTAGTTAAATCAGCTGTGTTTGAGAAGAAGAAGCACCAAACTGTGTTGGACACTGGCCCTCCAGGACTGGATTTGGACACCCCTGTTTTAGAGCGTGCCAGTGTCAATGGCATGGGTTACTTGGACAACTGTGAGGGCATCACTAATGTTGAAAAATATGTACACATAAATGTATGCTGCCATCCAGATGCTGTCTTTTCCAGGGATGTCCCTCTATTTGCCAGTTGGACATCAAACCATATTCTACCAGGACATACAAGGACACAAGGACATAACTGCATAAGTCTTATGTCTGAAATGGCAGTTAATCCTTGTATTTTATAATTGCAGTAATGGTGTTGTGCTGGATATCAGCATTTAACCAAATCAAAATGGTTGTGCTTATGAGTTCAGTAGTGCTAATTACAACATGCTGTCTGTTCAAAAAGTTTGGTTTGGAAAAATGGATGGAATAAAAAAGTCTTGTTTTGTTTTTCATGTATTTTTATATAATTAATGGCAAGACATGTAATTACCTTTACTGAAAGAGCACAAACACCTGTATAGTTAACATGCAAAATTGCCATTTAAATTTTACGGTCCACTTGAGTCACAACACATTAATTTTCACTCCCAAAACAATCACCATTTCAGAAGGGTCAAAATATTGGAAGGAAACAACTAAAATGATTGAAAATAACGAACTGGGTTAAGCACCCTTCAACACATTGTCAATACCTGGAAGGATAGTGCTCAACCGTTAATTTTTTGAGAGTAACGTGGTCCGAAAACAATTGAGAACTTACAGTATATTGGGCATACACAGTTGTGTGGCCATAAGAAAACCACTTGTTAGTGAGACTACTCAGAAAAAAAGGCTTCGGTTTGATAAGGAGCTCAAAGATGGGCTTTGGAGCAATGGAAAAAGTTAATGTGGTCTGATGAGTTCGGATTGACCCTATACCAGAGTGATGTTTGCATCAGGGTAACAAGAGAAGTGCATAAAGGATGCATCCATCATTTATAGTGCCCACGGTACAAGTGTCTGGAGGCAGTGTTATGATCTGGGGTTTAGGCTCAGCGATGTTACATGACAATAAAATTAAGTCAGCTGATGACCTTAATGCACTGAATGACCTGGTTATCACACCAATGGAATTTTTCCTGCCTGATGACACAGGCATATTCCGGGAATCAAATTGTGAAAGAGTTATTCTGGGAGCATGAAGAATCATTCACACATGAACTGGCCACCTCATTGTCTGCTGCAATCAAAACTAAAGTTTATTGAATGAATTCTTAGGGTGTGAAAATCTTTTTGGCAAGGCAGTGTACATATACCAATGCCTCAAGAAATTGGCTTACAGAAACATTTCTTAATTGCAATTATGACACTGTGTACTGTTAAAATGCATTTAATTTATACAATATTTTTGATAGGATACTGTAGTGTTTGATAAAGCCACACGGGGTCTCCAACCAGGCCACAGTTGCTTGTGTGATATTGCTCAACTATAGTTGGATAATCTACAGTGCATCTAAAAATATGAATCTTGTAATCTCATATATTTAAGATTAATTACACATGAAGGATTCCAGGTCACTGTGTTTTATCAAGTCCAGTGTCAACCCAGATGACTATCAGGAGATTATGGCACACTTCATGTTTCCATCTGCTGATATGCATTATGGTGATGTCAACAGGGTCCGGGTTCGATTCCCGGACATACTCGATTCCCGGCTCTGTGTGCATGGAGTTTGCATGTTTTCCCCGTGCTTGGTGGGGACCTCCGGGTCCCCCCCCCACAGTCCAAAGACCTGCAGATTAGGCCCCAAATTGCCCATAGTGTGTGTGTGAGTGAGTGTATGTGTGTGCCCTGCGATGGATTGGCAACCCTGTTCAGGGTGTACCCCGCTTTGTACCCTAAGCAAGCTCCTGGGATAGGCTCCAGGTCCCCGTGACCCTGAATACAGGATAAAGCAGTATAGACAATGAGTGAGTGAGTGATGTAGTGAGCTAGGAAATATTACAGGTTTAGATTTTTTTTAGTAAACATTGTAGTAATCTTCTTAGTTTAGTAGTTCCAGCTTTTTTAATTGGTCAAATGACTGTTATTTTGCAATGAGCCTGCAGAACACGAATTCACTGCTTTGGAAATAGAACTACTTGTGGTCTTGGAACCATAAATTGTGGAGGGGGTTCTGGATTAATCTGCAGTATGATGGACAGAAAGATCAAATTATTGCATCCAAGTTACAAGTTGTATTAATGTTAATAAAATACCTCACGAGTGTTCATGTGATCATGCAACACTTTGTTTAATATTTTAACATGCAAACTACTAAATGCTGTAAAAGTCCACTGCCGCTTGTGAATTTGGCCTCTCAAAATTCTCACAGAAGTCACCCGATACATCTGAGTGTTGGGGTGTTTCTGTCAGGTATGTAAAACTTGATGTGTTAAACATTAGCATGTTGCTAATATCACTAGATGGCAGAATATCTACGCTTTTAAATATAACCTAACATAATTTTAAAAAATGAACAAACAAGGCCAGCATCTATAATACTCCTAATTTCACCTGGAAGTGTCCCAATATCCTGTCCAGTTCAAAAGGAGCTTTGCACCTTGGATCTTTTTTCCATAAGCTCATGAAAACACCAGCTAATTTGGTGCCAAAAACAAACACAATGTTACAGTCATGTGCAAACATTAGTGTCCCTCTTTTAATTCTAAGAATTTTTGTGTAAAAACACTTTTTTCATTATTTGACAATTGTATTAGGCAAAAACAACCTCAGATGAGCAACAACATACAACTAGACAGGTACGTTTTCTGAAAAAAATGTGAGGGGTGCTTACCATGGCAAAATTTGGGCCTCTGGGCCTTTTATAATGACAGTCTATGGGGATTAGTTGCTAAGGTGCTCTAAAGTGGTTGCCAGTGTGTGGCTTGACAGCTTCACAATGATCCTGAGAGACTGATTGGTTGTCTGAGTAAAATGAGCCCATTCCCATGTCTCTTACAATGGGATCCACAGTTAGGTTCAGTTTTAAATGATTGTTCCTATGGAAGTTACTATAGCAGGGAATGCAACTGAGAGCACTTTCTATTTCAATGAGGAGTACTTTCACAATAATATGTCATTACCCCCACCGAGTCATAGCATCCCATTCCCAAATAAGCTGCATGATTTGACACCTCTTTCATGGGTCTATGACAATTGTTCCAAGACTAGTTATTTGCCAAAGTTTGTAAGAATAAAAAAAATATTAACTACTTACTTCACCCTGCCATTATTTATTTAATAAAGATAAAGCAAAAAAGAAAAAAAGCCAGAAGCAAGGTGCTGCTAATCATCAGCTCTTCATTCACTGATCATCAGCAGGTGTGCAGACCTCTATTATAAAACAGATGTGTTTGGTCTGAAGCATTCTGGTCTGAAGCGTTCAGGTGTGTGTTAACACAAGGCCAAAAGGAAAAGACATAGGCAGTTGTCGTAGAGAAGCAATTTTTGAACAACAATCTGGAAAGGGTTATATAACTATTTCCAAACTATTTGGAGTTCACTATTCTACAGTGAGAAAGATTATTCACAAGTAAAAAGCATTCAAGAGATTTCAAGTTGCCAATCTTTCCTGGAATGAACAACCCAGCACATTCACCCAAATAATAATTTTCGTCGACCATAAACTCTTCTGTATACCAGGGTATCCTATAGGCAAATGTGAGGCCATCTGTCCAAAAGCTACAACTTAGTTAAAATTGGGTCATGCAACAGGACAATGATCTAAAGCACATCATTAAATCTACATCAGAACAGCTGAAAAATCAAAGAATCAATGTTGTGTAATGGCTTAGTCAAAGTCCAGACATCAAGAGACCTTAAGAGAGCTGTGCATAAACAAAAGCTCAAAAACCTCGAAGAATTGAAGCAATGTTGTAAAGAAGAATGGATCAGAATTGCTCCACAACAACATAAGAGACTGATAAATTCATACAGGAAAGGATTATCTTAAGTTATTGCTGCTAAAAGTAGATCAACAAGCTATTGAATCAGGAAGGTATATGGTATTGTCTGCATGCTTTTTTTTTCCTTCATTTTCATCTAAATAATGACACAGTGAAAAAAAAGTTATACGTTGGTGTTCTTCTGAGGTTATATTTGCCTTAAACTCAGAGCCACTATAATCACATGATTTTTTATGATGTTTTTACACAAAAGAAACATAGAATTAAAAGAGGGAGCACTAGAAGATTCTCCTGACTATGAGGTAATATAAAAATCACAACGAAGACACCAGTTGGCAATAGCAAAAAATCACATTGCTGTTCTATACTGTAAATTGTGGATTTAATTAATGATTAATGGCTGCCAACTAGCAGTTACTGTATGTGTTTGCACCTCCCACTTTTAATTCTATGATTTTTGTGTGTGTGTGTGTGTGTGTGTGTGTGTGTGTGTGTGTGTGTGTGTGTGTGTGTGTGTGTGTGTGTGTGTGTAAAAATAAATTTTTTAAATACATTTTTACATACATTTGTACATTAGGCAAATATAATCTCAGACATATAATCTTTTTCACCCTGGCATAATTTATTTTACACAAACATAAAAAACATGTGGGAAATATTAATAGCCTCTTACTCCTTCAACAGGATTTAACAGGGTTGCAGCAAGTTGCTTAAAACAGCTTTAGATTTACTGACCATCAACAGATGTGTACACCGTCTCTAAAAGCAGAGGTTTTGGCAGATTTTTGGTCTGGAACATTAAGGTGTGTGGCAAGAGGGAAATGCATAAGAAACAGTGGTAGAGAAGCAATTGTTGCTGCACATCAATCTAGAAAAGGTTATAAAATCATTTCCAAACAATTTGGGGTTCAGTGAGAATGATTCACAAGTGAAAAGGTTGCTCATAGGAGTGGACAACCCAGCACATTCACCCAAGGTCAGACAGTGCAGTGCTCAGAGAAACACACACACACACACACACACACACACACACACACACACACACACACACACACACACACAGACGCACAAAAACAAAAAAAAAAACAAGAATTTTATCTCAGACCCTACAGACCTCACTGAGCATGCGCAATGTTAAAGTCCATGACAGCATAATCAGAAGAAGACTGAAGAATGGTATGCTTGGAAGGGTAGCCAGGAAATCCTCTTTTATGTAAAAAGAACATGAAAGCACAACTGACATGCACAAAACTGCATCTGAACAAACCACAAGATTTCTGGAACAATGTCCTATAGACAAATTGTTTTCCAAGTGTTTTCAAAGTTTGGCCTAATGCCAAACTTTCAGCATTTCATCAGAAACTTCTCATACCTATTGTCAAGCACAGTTGTGGAGCAGTGATAATGCGGCCCTGCAGTCATTAAGTCGAACATTAACTCCACTGTATACTAGAGTATTGTAGAGTTAAATGTGAGGCCCTCTGTCTGACAACTAAAGCTTGGTTGAAACTGAGAATGATCCGAAGCACATAAGTAAATCTATATCAGAACAGCTGAAAAATGTTTTCTTGAAATGGCCTAGTCAACGTCCAGACCACAACCTGAAATGCTGCAGTAGGAACTTAAGAGAACTGTGCATTAAAAAAAATCCAAAAAATCTCAATGAACTAAAGCAATGGTGTAAAGAAGAATGAAACAAAATTGCTCCACAACTATGCAAGAGACTGATAAAGTCATACAGGAAACGATTACTACCTCAAGCTGCTAAAGGTGGATCTACAAGCTATTGAATCAGAAGGATATGAGATTACAATACTTAAAAGCTCTCAGTTGCTTTTTGGCATTGTAAATTCTATACTTTTTTTGTGGGTAAATTGTGGGTTTCATTAATGGTTAACTACTGCCAATTAACTATATAAAACTATTAGGCAGGGAAAAAACTAACAATTCCAATGATTGCAATAAAGAAATTAACTATAAACTCACAAACAACAAATGACAATTAAATTATGAATATATTGATTCTAAGTTACTTTTAAATGACTATCATCAATAATCAGATCTCTAAACTGATTTGTATTGTTGTTAAGACCAGCTTGTTTACCAACATTTTATTTTATATATTAATACAGAAAGGCAATATACGAAAAAGCAACCTTTCCTGAATTTATAAAATGTTCAGAAGAAGAACATTATGGAATGTTACCAGAATCTTAGTTTGTAGTTGCAAAAATTACACCTATATGGTACTTAATTTGTAGATGTGAGTATTAATACAATGAAGCCATAAAACAGAATTAAACTCTGACAGATATTCCCTGCACTCATTACATAACCATCAGAGTACTTTGTTTTCTCCTCACTGTTTATATTCTTCAGGACTGTTTTCTTTCCTTTTTAAACAACCAAAGTTACTGTGTCTACTTCATCTGAGGTGTTAAAGGTCAAACATTTACAAAGATGTCTGAAGAAATATAATAATAAAAATTATATTTCAATAATAATAATTTTAAAAAAAGATTCTGTGCTTCCTTTAAGGGTTAGCAAACCTACAGTAGGTTATGACCATTTGCACATTTCCACTCATATGACGGTCTGTAGCAGACATTTCACACCAAAATCTGGTAGGTGCCCTGAAACCCTTGAGTGTCAGACAGTAATCTACTGGTAGACGGCTGCATTGACTGTAGACTTGATAAAACACAATTGACAAACACCAGCAGATGGCACCCCAAATCATCACCAACTGTGGAAACCTCACACTACACTTCAACAAACTTGGATTCTTTAAATCAAGGTCCGAGAGAGTTCATCCAGACTCTCGGACCTTGATTTCCAAATGAAATGAAAAGTAATTTTGCACCATGAACTTTGTGTGGTGGCTCTTGATGCACCAACTCCAGACTCACTTTACTCCTTGCAAAGCTCTTCCATGTTCTTGAATTTTTTGCCTGATAATCTTCTTAAGTCTATAGTCATACCTGTTGCTTGTGCACCTTTTCCAGAATATGCTTCAATACACCACTCTGCTAACAGCTGATGACTGATGACTGACATTTACACTCTTTTTGTAAGGTGTAGATGATGATTTCTTTCTTTTTTTTTGACAACTGTTAAGTCAACAGCCTTCCCCATGATTGTAGTTTACTGTACTGAACTGAGCAAGAGTTACAGAATATGGCATTTATACTGTATGCATGTCTCAAATTACAAGAGAGATAAAGGGAAGTTCTGCTCGCCTAAAATGGACAGAAGCATTTCATTTGAAATATTCTAATATTTTGAACTATTAGATTATTGGTTTTCATGAACTTTTAACCATAATCATAGAAATTTTAACAGAAAAAGTTTGAAATATTTATCATAATGTGCAATGTATTTAGAAAATATGTTAATTTTTGAAATATATTATGAAATAAATCCCTTAACACCGTTTAGATTTTTATTTTTTTAGATGAGCTATATATATATATATATATATTGTGTAAATATACATAAACAGCTCTGGGGAAAAAAGTAAGACATCTGATTTGGAATTACAGCCTTCATGAGTTTTGGTATGCTCTCCACCATTTTTTATATTGATTTTTTTATAAGGTTTGACCAAACTTTTGGTCTGTACTGTATATTCTTTTTTTTTTTTTTAAAGGTAGTTTTCCTCTTACAGATATAATAATATATATATTTTTAAAAACCTCCTAAGATGTTGGTATCTTGTAAAAACCAAGACAGAGACTCAGATTTCTAACATATGGATAAGATTAGTACCTAATTTTAAGAGTTTTGATCCCTGTTTTGCTATTTCGATTAATCTTATTGTTTTTATATAATGCATTCACACAACAAAAACAAAGTGGAATAGAAGGGATAAATTGTACTGATGATCATGTTCTTTTTTTTTTAAAAGCATGTATAAAATGAATGTTCACTTGGGAAGTGTCCAACTGTGTAGAATTACTTCCAGTTATTTTTTCTATACTTGGAAATACAATGTAAAGGAAATATTATTTAAATTATATAACATTTATTTCCTAGGTGTGGGTCTTTATTGTGTGTGCAATAATCACAACGAAGATTTGAACAACTTAATTGACACGGAAGGCTTCCGCCCTTTGATCTAGTTATTTACCTGAATCGTGTTAGGGATTGCTCCGGGAGTTTTCTGTGGGGAAAATATTTTCCGGAAATCCTGGTCAAGTTCATTACAAATAATGCTTCATACCTTTAATGCATAATTAAAGGAAATGCAATAAACTGTAGGGGAACAAAGGAAGAAGAATATTACATAATTGTTTTACTTTCCTCATGTTCGTATTTAGAAATTTGGAAGGTTTTAATTACGAGACTAACTGACAAAGTGTGTAATCCAAAACCAACGTTGGCATAAAAGACCACAGAGTTCATGGGTGTGAGATATCAGTGCGTGTTGTCATAGTAACCAACCACAGTTAGTAGTCTCTCAAGAAAGTACTATGTTTATAGCACTCATAAACAGTTTATCAGAGGGTGGAACTCCTCTGACAGCAGTGATTTTGCTGGCTTATGAGCATATGACACAATGAGAAATCAGGGCTGGGTTTCACTGATGATTTGTATATTTCCAGTGGCTGCTATCAATTTGATAAGACAAGCATTTATTAAGCTCAAAGTTAAACAGAAATGTTCGGGAATGCCATATTTATAAGTCATATTAAAACTTTAGCAAACTTCTGACATTACCCACATGACAATTGGTACTATTATTATAATTTGTGAGTAAAAATCTGCCTTTAAAATATAAACGAATGCAAGACAGAAGCATTTTATTACTGATCTCAAAGTTTCGGTCTGCACATCATCAAAATTCTAATAAGGATTTTTTTATAAGAGAAGTAAAAGAAAAAAAACTACTTTTGTAAGGTTTTTAAGTGGTTTTGTATTGAACGCATCAGGCATTGTTTTTTGAGGTTTGAAAGGTTCCCCATCAGAGTGTCACTTGACAAAATTTGGAATAAAATGATTTCTCCAAGAATTCCAAATTCCTTACGTTGTACGCAGTCCACACTGATTAATTCAGCGGTGTTGTTTATGACACCCTACTGTAACTGCAAACATATACAGCTTCCAACGTGACAATGACACACCCTGAGACTAGCACAAACAGTTACTGATTTACCCAATTGATTGTGCAATAAGCTTTGTAAGAATATGAAGGAAAAAAAACATGACATGATAAGTGTTAGACTGCCCCCCACACCCCTTTATGAAATACTACCCCCCCCCCCACACACACACACACACACACACACACACACTTATAAAGTCTCTTTGCACCAATATATCTTTCTCACAATAGCTAACTGCATAAGTTAGCTATGGGTCCTCTAAAACTAATATTTATTTTAACATGGATAAGTAACATATATAATTTGGGAAATGCTGAGAATGGGTAAGGTTACATTTATTAATCTATTTGAGATTTTGAGACCTTTTTTTGCTCGTTTGATTAATATGTTTGTTTTAATATTTTAGTGTGATATTACTGTGATATCATGTTAGTGTTTACATGCTACAATATTATATGATGTATTCCATGTTTAATATGTGAATTTCTAAAAACAACTGTAGAAAATAAATATTATTTAATTTGTTGGAGATTTAATATTTAAATTACCTGTAAAATATCTGCCAAAATACACTGACTTCATCTTCTGTTTACTGACGTCATGGGAAAATATGCTAAATATCTCAATGTATAAAATAGATCAATGGACAAATAAATAATTTATAATAATTGGATTCTGTAATGTTTATATAATGTTTACTATATACTATATATATTCTGTTGTACATGTTGTAATTACTCAGATATTCATATTTCAAATGATGTCAGATTTTTTGGGACACCCTGTATTCAGTATATATATTCAGAATATATATAGTATATAGTATTAAACTAATACAATACACTGCATGAATCCAATGCATATGTAACTACAGGTTTCAGGTTGAAAAATAAAAGATTTATTAATCAAAATTCCAACTACATATTCAAATGGGTATAGATTTTATAACCAATTTCACAAAGCTTCACAAATGTTCAATATGCGCACTGTCTGTGACATATTTTGCGTAACATTCTCCAGCACCTCAATGATTCTCTGCTTGAGTTCCTTTAGGCTTGTAGGAATAGGGGGGATAAAGGCCACACAGAAAAAAAAATTCACAAGGCGTCAAGTCAGGTGAACGTGGTTGCCATTTCAACAGCAAATTTTCAAAAATAAAAAAAATTTAAAAACAGTAAAACATTCAGCTTAGTTAGTTTGTATGCATCTCGTTAAATTTTTTGATAATTTGAACAAGAAATGGCTATGTTGTTAAATTACGAAATTATGTAAAAAAATTTGGGACACCCTGTATATAAACCTACACTGACTCTATGGATGAATGCTGTTTTATATTTAATGAAATATAATGAAAATTCATTACATTTTATATTTTATTTAATCTTTAAAGCAGTATTATATGCGCTGATCAGCCATAATATCTATACCACTGAGAGTTGAACTGAACAAATTTATCACCAACTATACACCAGCAAACTTCCCCAGCCAGCTAAGATCCCAATTCCGCAGACCCAGACTCCAAACTCCCCAGATCTGAATTTGATCTAGCACCCATGGTATGTGCTAGACAAACAAGTCTGATCCACAGTGGCCCCACATGCAAAAAAAACAGCACCAGAGTATCTGCTGATAACATTTTTCATGTCAGACAACACAGCACACCCCCTAAGGTTCAATGGAGGGGCCAGAGCTGCCCAGGTTGCACAAGGGGAATCGAAAACCTAGGTGGATTTAATGTTAATGGTTTTAATGTTATGGTTGATCAGTGTAGTTTAGTACCTACTCATAGTTAGTTTCAATTGTTTCAATATCTGTATATACATATATATTAATAATTACTAATATTCTGTCCTTTTCTAGGAATGATTTTAGCGAGCGTGATGCTGGTAGGTTTGCTTCATTAATTTTGCACATAATTTTTTAACCAGAAAAGTATAACTAAGCAAATGGTTTACTCTTTCCACTTTTTAGTTGATTTGTTTGCATTATGGTCCAACTTGCTTATCTAATGTCATCACAACCCATCCTTTAAGTGAGATTAGCTTTATTTTTCCATAAGCATGGTTCCAAAGTTCTTCATTCTTATAGCATGTTAACCACCTGACAACCTGTATGACATAACTGAACAGCCCAAGGGCACAAAACACAATCAGGGGCATAAAAGGGTGGAGTATAGTACACTCTATAAAATATATCTGTAAATGGTGTCCTCCAAAACGCATTAACACAGCAATATGGCATTGTTCCAGGGTTATTCCCGGCCTTCTTATAATATTCTATACTATTAGGTTTCTCGCACTTACTTACTAAACCATTCTAAAGGAAATATTTAGCAAAAATATATTAGCATAAAACATCTCTCTTTCTTTAATTTATAATTTAAACAAAAACATGGGAGAGATTAAACAGCATTAAACCCTCAAATCTTTTTTTTATCCATTACAGTTGTGATAACCGCCTGTGACTTCAATAACAACGAGATGCCCTTCTGTAATTTTCGGCAAGACGTTACAGATCACAGTGATTGGATTCGCCACAAAGGTCCCACACCCACATCTGGCACTGGACCTAGTGGGGACTATCCTGATGGCAGTAAGTCTAGGGATCAAGGCAAAAAAAGCAATGAAAAAAATTATTGTCTCTGTACCCACACTATTTGAGCACTGCAATCTTATTGCTGTGCATAGCAATATTATGTGATTGCACACCCAAGAAGTGCACCTATGTGTAACTCCATATGAGTGTATTTACATATACATGTATTCATTTCTGTTTCCATCCCTAGATGGTTATTACATATACCAAGAAGGAGATAATGTCAGTAATGGTCAGAAAACACGCCTGCTCAGTCCTGTGTTGACCTCCACACAAGCTGAGATTTGTGTGCAATTTATGTACTACATGTACGGCTCAGATGACAGCAACACTTTGACTGTGTTTGCCAAACGATCTAGTGTGGAAGATGTGCTATGGCAGAAAACTGGAATCCAAAGTCCATCATGGCTTGGTACAGCTGTTACTGTGTCTAACCCAGCCGGGCAATCTGTTGAAGTGAGTACAGAAAGTTATATGTTGGTATATGGTAGTGATCCAAGCATATAACAGCAATTTGTTATTCTGTACATTGTAGCATAACATGGTCTGAGTCTTATGTACCATTTTTGTTTATACATGTTAAAAATTGTCGATGAATATAAGGGCTTTAATACTAGTTAGCATTTTGGTAGTAGTGTTATAATAAATGCTTATATGAAATATAAAATACATTTAGATGTCTTAAATATCTCTCACTTGCTTACAAAATAATCGTATATTACAGATTGTATTTGAAGCAAAACGTGGGTTCTCTTCATCATGTGATACAGCCTTGGACAACATTAACATCACAGAGGGAGCTTGTCCTGGTACATTCACTCATTTATTCTTCATTAAACTAACAATTTCATGAACGAATGAATTAATTAATTAATTAATTAATCAATTAATTTGATTTCACTGAATTAATTGTTTAAATGTGTGTGGATATGTTCATGTTTGTAGGTTGTATATCTCAGTGTGACTTCGATGAAACGGATAACCTCTGTGGATGGACAACCAAAGTCTCAGATCCAGATGTGTTTGGTTGGATTTTTTGGAATGGACCCACTGACACACCTGGTACAGGTCCTGATGATGATTTCTCCAAACCAGGCTGTAAGAATAAGAAGTCTTATTTTCTGTGTTTTAATTATGTATTGGTCAAATGGAACAAAAGAACACATTTCTTGTTAAAAGCACTGTTAAAATGTGTCCCTAAAGTAAATTTATATATAGTATCTTATTTCAGCAACATTTTTAGTTTAGCTCAATTGATGTTGTGTAAGCCTGTTATTACTACAATTCTGGCTCAAATATGAAATGTTGAGTACATACGGTTTAATATGCTTCTAGTTGTGCCAATAAAATATTTTTGTTGTACTTGCTGTTGTTGCTAGTCTATGCTAGTCATGGAACAAATATTTTTAAATCGTTTTTGCCAACATTTTTTAAAAATAACTATATTTTTTATTGTACTTTTTCGTTTGCACAAATGTTTTACAAAAACAAATAGAAACAAAACTACTGAATATAACCTTACAAATCTATTATTACAGTGGGATCATACCTCTTGATGGATTCCTTTGATAGTGTGCCAGGGGAATCAGCTCAACTGTGGAGTCCATCTATACCAGCACCTTCTTCAAACTGCCTACAGCTGACCTTCCATTATTATATGTATGGCACTGCAACAGACATGGAGCTCAATGTCCATGCTGTTGTCAATGGTAAGCGCATGCTTTAAAAATATTATTTAAAAGAAGAAAACCTTTTTGTGTGTGATTAATAACGTAAATTATGAATCACTACATAATCAATGACCTTTTTATAAAGCAATGACACTCACAAATGTTGCGGTGAAAATCCTTAGGAGGAACACTAGGGAATCCTATTTTCAGTCTCAAAGGAAACCAAGGTCAGGGTTGGAAACCAGCAGAGGTCAAATACACATCAACAGGAAATATACAGGTATAGATTGTGTTCGGTTGCTTTAACACAACCAATTCAGTATAATTGACTGTAATTTCTCTGAAGCAAAAATCTATGTGTATTTCAGTTTGTAATTGATGGCGTGTATGGAAGTACAGAGAAGACAGATATTGCAATAGACAGTGTGTGTATCATAAGTTGTGATGGTAAGACCACTAACGTTTTACATATTTGGAATTTTAACATAACCATGTATCTTAGTACTTTTTTGATTCCACATTTATCTTTTTAAGGATATAAAATGTAACATTCTTTATTTATATCTTTTAGCTATAATACCAACAACAACAAAGCCTACAACACCAGTTACTACTCCAAAACCTTCGACTCCAAAGCCCTCCACACCTCAACCTACAACTCCAAAACCAACCTCACCTACATCAACAACAACAACAACACCAGGTAAAGTGACTGTACATACTTTGCTACACTATAACCAGCAATACAACCATGTTCTAAGCACTTCTCCTGTCCACTAACAGTGAAGTGTCCTCCTGATGCTGAGTACATCGAGTGTGGTCCAGCTTGCATTCCCAGCTGTAAAGAACCCTCCACCAACTGCACTGGCTCCTGTATCACTGGCTGCTTCTGCAAACCAGGTTTTGTGTTCAAGGGAAAACGCTGTGTTCCCATCGAGAGTTGTGGATGTCTGGATGAAAACAATAACTACTACGAGGTATTTTTACAATTCACAGTTGTTTAGGGTGAATTTATCCCAGAAGCAGCACTATTCATTCGGTACGTGTTACTGTG
>JAAGKR010000710.1:3240-52299 GCA_011419295.1 Clarias macrocephalus
GAGCAGAAGAATTTAAGAGACACAGGCCTTTTTTATGTATTTATGTAAATTTACACCTATCAGGCAAACAACAGCTGTCCCCATAGTGAGACAGAGGACACATTATAATGTATTAGTACAAACACCTGTGAATATAATAATAATAATAATAATAATAATAATAATAATAATAATAATAATTCTGTAATGTAATAAAACCATAGACTCTGTATTAACTACTAGATGAACTTTTATTATATCCATATCATATGTGTATGAGTGGATAGTGTTAGTGACATCTGATTTGAAACTGATGGATAGCGTTAAAGTGAGTAACCCTGACTTGTATCACCACAAGTCAATTGTTTCCCTATAATAACAAGTCCCAAGTGGTTTAACTGGTGAACAACTCTATAGGTATGAGTACGACTGACAAGATGGCTGTAATAACAAAAATCTGATGACAATATGACATAGCTGCACGAGCTCTACAGGAAGTGGGCATGTATCCTGTGGACTGGTATTTTAGGAGGTGGAAGTGATCTTGCAATGAGAGTAAAATGTGAAGTGAAAATAAATCATACAGAAAACAATATATCCAATGTGTTGACACATGATATGAATGTGAATGTGTATGAATGACTCACTGTGACCATGTGAAGCCAGGGCTCTGGTCGAGGTGGTCAGGCTCCTCCAGAACCCGGTCTCAGCCCGCAAACCACGAAGCAGCACACGGGAAGAGAGCATCTAGAGCACAAGATTACAGGTTTCGTGTTTAAGGAACTATCTTATAAAATAGTATAACCTGTGAATGAACATGAGATACAGAAGTATGTTTCAGCTGGCGTTTTCTTTAACCCTAACATAGGCAATGAGTAGCTTCTCATTATTTAAGCAACCACTATGGAAGACATATAGTACGTATCTTGTGGTTTCAGTCTTAGAAGGGTCAGTGTATTGACCTGCATCAAGTAAAGAAAACTACCTGGAAGGACAGTGCTGAACCATCAAATGTGGTCAGAAGAAAACAGAGACTGATTGTGATTTAGAGATCACTTAAACGACAACAGAAGTCACATCTAGGTTTAGTAGTGAAAGTAGGAGCTTTTCCATGAGTCTCGTAAAGACCGGCATGCACAAACAAATCCAAAAGACAATATTAATATCAGAATCCAGAATTGTGCAAAGTACCAGGCAATATATAAGCAGGTATTCACAGGCAAGAGTACAATAAGGAAATAAGAAAAGAAAAGGGGGGTCATAACCAGAATAAACAAACAGGAAACAAACTCTTGCTATATCAGGTGCATGAATAGGGCTGAACTGAAGTCTTAGTGCTGCGAGCGTGCTTACATGTGTATAATTGTGATTGAGTCGAGGTGCGTGCAATCAGTATTTTGGTGAATTGAGAGTGTGTACTGGCAGTTGGAGTCTGCGGTGGCCATGTTTGTATTCATTCTGAGAAATCAAGTGGTTGGCATGAAAATATATGGTTTGTCCATAAAGCCATGTTTGTATTTTGGCCTGCAGCCTAATTAGGTTGCTCAACATTTACATTTATAGTTAGGCATTTGGCAGACGCTCTTATCATATCATGAGCAAAAATGTTTTTCCATTGTCGATCCATTCTGTTGGTGTTATGTTGCCAGAGATCAGTGTATTTTTGATAAACACAATGCTGAATGTGGTCTACCCTTTACTGTACATGAAATCATCTCTCACAGTGTCAAATAAAACAGAAAGTAAGTCTAAAAAAAAAAAGAACAAATACATAAAATACTCAACTAACACCAACAGTGTTAAAATAACTTCTTCGCGTTCTTTTCAGAGTTTAAGCAAACACTGTAGAACTAAATTCAACCTTGTGTGAGTCAATTCCATACCACAGCTTTTAGTCACAGAGTGGAGGAGTTTATTCAAGGAGCATACTGTACAACTGTTACAGGAGGAAATATTCCTCCAACTTATGTGAGACATCATCCCCTTTGAGCACAGATCATTATGCTTGTTTGAGCTTTAATTTAGATGCATTTATAGAATTTGATTTTCATGGATATCAAGATATCAATATAGATTTTTATTTAATTGCCGATTTTTTTTATTGTCTTTAAGCAAACTTAACTGAAGTGCTGGCTTGATGAAAAAAAAATCTGATTCAATACTACAAGCTGAAAAATGTTATAGATTTTTTTTCCACCAAAAATTACATCATGATATCTGTAGTTACCAGTTTCATGATATAAAAGTGAAAGTAAAAAAAAGCTAATCTAACTGTTAAAGGCTGGTTTTGTAATAACCCCACTACAGTTGCTTTGGGAAATCTGAATGTTTTGTACCCGTAGTCAACCCATGCAAAAAAAAAAGGTGTGAATCATGTATTAAACATAAACAGAGTAGCCATTATATACAATGCATACATTGTAAAGGCTTGTAAAAGCCTTTACTCCTTTACTCTCCTAGCCCATAACTTGCATTATTTGCTCCTCTCTCATTTCCGGTATCGTTCCGTCATCCCTTAAACCAGCTGCAATAACTCCTATCCTTTAAAAACCATAATAACTAATCATAATAATCTCAATAATCTCCATCTAAGAGGAAATCTTCCTTTGATTTAAAAACAAGTTTTTAATCACCTTAGAGACAATCTTGATTGTAAAAGAAACAGAAACTGCTTTGGTGAAGGTCACCAACAGCCTTGTGTTGGCTGCTGATGCTGGACTATTAATTCTTCTCTTACATTATTTTACCAGACTGCTTAGCTGCTATACAGTAGGCATCATTGACATCCCTCACACCTGGTTAACTTAGTACCTCTCTGACCATACTCAGTTTGGTAAATTAAAAAAAAATTATTATAAAGTTCAACTGTCAGCTGTGGTGTTCCCAAGCCTCTGTTCCTGCCCCCCTTCTGTTTCTCCACATCTACCTTATCCACAACTTCTAAAAATTCAATATACATTTCCACTGTCATACAGATGACACACAACTTTACATGTCCACAAAGCCTGACTATACTCTTTCACCCTCCTGTCTCATCAATTGCTTAAATGGAATAAGCACTAGATTTTCCTATAACTTTCTCAAACTCAAAAGCAATAAGACGGATCTTGTCCTCACTATGTCAAAATCTACTCAACAGTTTCTCACTTTGCATTGACGGTTCCTCAGTTTCTTCTTCCCCCCTCCGCTCAGGTCAAAAATTACTTCATGGGGTCAGGGGTCATCTTTGCTACCACCCAGTCCCATATTAGCAGTGTCTGTAGATCATGTTACCTCCAGCTCTGTAACATTTCTCGGTTCTTTACATTCCTCAACCACAAACCACTGCCACTATTACACATGCACTGTGTGTGGATGGACCATCTATGTTAAATTACCACCTAAATGCAAACGAGAGTGCACATGAGGAGAGTGACTGGCATCCCATATAGGATCCACTGTGATCCAGTCAACAGGAGAAAGCTGTAACTGAAGTTGAATTAATAAATAAATATTTAATAACAATCGAAGATATACGAGCAGCTTATTGTTAATACTATGAACCTTGTCATCCATCCAAAATGTTTGTGCGGAAATAATGCCGAAAGGAAATATGCGCTGAAACAGATCTCAAGACGAGAACGCGCGCGACCCTCGGGCGCGGACTTTCCCGCGTATTCAACTCTTTAAACGATTCAGAAGAACCGATTCTCAGACAAGACTCGGTAGGTAGACAAATTAATAGGTATATACCACAGCATGTAGATTAACATCTTAAGTAAAATTGAAACGAAAAATGTACATAAAAACTGTTGTAGCCAGGTATAAGTAAAAGTCACTTTTAAACAAAACAACACTATAACAGAGCCAATGTGACAAATGTGGCTCATCTACATCGAATCGAATCTTCGAGTAAGGATAACACAAACAAACGCTCGCGCTACGACAATCCCTCGCGCAACAGTCCTGATTTCTCTATCGCCGTCTAAAACTCAAATAAGGACCAGACTCGGTGAATACAAAGCACACAGACATAAACAAAACGAATATATAAAAGGTTAATTATTAATAGCTGTGACAGACACAACCATGTTATTGCCTAGTAACCTAAATAATATAAACTAGGTCATGCATAGACCTAGTTAGACAGGTAGTTTTTTAATGCATCTTCTATCTGGGTAATTTTTAAATGATGCATATTTATAGTTATATCGATTTTTTTAGTTAAAATAACTGCGAGTGAAGCATCAGGTTAATTAAGTCTTGCACATTATAAATCAATCCTATAATAACTGATTATGCATCACTCTACAGGGCATGCTGGCAAATTTCCAGAGAGAATTTACTACTATTATGGAGTATGCATACAAAAGCAAGCACTACATATATATAACTGAATACTGATTATAGGTTACCTTGTTTGAAAAGACGTGCTGTTGCTGAACTTGTCTACGTGCTGTCTATGCGTTAGAGAATGGATCTCTACTTAAAAGCGCCTGTTAGAATAGAGCAGGTGCTGTCCGCGAGCGGCGCGATCAGCCAATCAGGAGAGAGGAAACTGCTGGCACGCGTCCCGCTACACCAACTGCGCGCGCGTTTCCTCCTTGCGTTCAATGCCGTTTGAAGTAGAGTCGGTGCGCGTGGGCATTGTCACGTCTTCACGTATACCATTCATCGAGCATCACTTTTTTTTTATGTGTATATACACGGACTTTTCTTTCACCCAGTCATATAACAGTTATGATTTCCCTCATTATTTATTTGTATTTGTTGTATTAAATGTGGACATGACATTCAAATTGCGTCCTGAGAAATAAAATATATGTATTTATTGATTTTCTTTTAAGAATATTTAGTCCACAGATTGACTACTAGTATTCATGTTTACGCCACAAATAAAACTTCTTTCAACAACGCTTTAAGAGTAGGAAGTGACACTTCCTGTTCATATTCCAGCGTTGCTGTATAACTCAGCTAGCAAAGGTCATACATATACAGTACATATACATCTGGGGGCACTCTGTGCCCTGGACAGAGAGCATATCTGCCTCACTGCCATTTTGCTCTATTTTTAAACCAAAGTTCTACTCTCACTGTTCATCTCTTACTTTGGATCCCTTTTCATGAACACACTCCATTCCACCCTTCTTAAAAATGTAGCCTGGTCCTGATCTAAAAGCTGCCTAACCGGTAGAACATTTTATTATTGACCGGTATAACTTCCTTATTATTATTATTTCATCAAGCTGACAAAGAAACATTTGCCTTACTGTAGTTATTATTTAATGGAAGAGAAAGTCTCTCATCTACAGTATAGCCATTAGGTCAATATCCATTTAATTACTAAAGGAAAGAAAGACCCACCAGATCAAGTTGGATTTTTCACCAGGGCTCAGTCTTGAATTAAAACTTTGTAAGGACACTAGGCTGAAATGCTGGAAAAGTATCCCACTGGGCACACAGACTAGCCCTTGGGTCAATCTATACTGTAGGTCTTTACCTAACTCCTCCATGCTCTCAATTCCCTTCCCCTCTCAGAGCATGTAATTATGGATTTGCACAAAAAGAAAAAGAAATAAACATGTAATATAACTATCTTTCTAAATGTGTGTTCTTACTATCATTTTGTAATCCATGTTTGTAAATGAGCATAATATTGTACATGAATCAATATACACTAATCAATCATAACATTAAAACCACCTGCCTAATAGTGTACAGATCAGGTCTGCCAGCAAAATGGCTCTGAAATGCTAGGGTATCTGGCACACAGACATCAACAGCAGATCCTCTAAGTTGTGAGGTGAAGCTTCGCACACACACACACAGCCATCCACATGTTGTAAAAGAAAAAACAGGATTCCCCAGACCAGGCCACTTTCTTCCACTACTCCATAGTTCAGTTCTGACGCTCACATGCCCCTTATTTTTGCTTTTAATACTGAACAGGGTGGGCACTATGACCGGTCTGCAGCTACAAAGCCCGGCACATAACAATGATGTGTGTTTTCTGTCATAGCCAGCAGTAACTTTCTCACCAATTTGTGCCAGAGTAGTCCTGTGCAATCAGATCACCAGACAGGCTAGCCTTTGCTCACCACTTATCCTTGGACTACTTTGGTATTTACTGACCACTGCATATTGAAAACACCCCAATAGATCCTCGTGGAGACCCAGTCATCCAGACATCACAACTTGCACAACTTTTATTGTTTTTGCTTTCTTTCTGATGAGTTTCTTTTATTGTAACCTCTCGCAGCCGGAGGTCTAGAGAGAGCTGATTGGCCGAGCTCTCTCAGAGGGGAGGGATGAGAGGTACTTAGTGCTCCCACATTAATCACGGCTCTACAGCCAATCAGGGCCGTATGTGAGCTCATGCAAGCAGAGGGAGTGAATAGCGTTGTCCTCAGAGTGTGTTACGCTGCCCCCAACAGTGCGTGAGCGAGAAGTGCGAAAAGATGCGATCGGCTGGCGTCACGTGGTTCGAAGGAAACATGTGATAGTCTTTGGCCCTCCTGACTGAGTGGTAGTAGTAACAGCGTAATGTGGGAGCCCCCTAGTGACAGAGAAGAATTGGATAGGACTAAATTAGGGAGAAAATCTGGGGATTAAAAAAAAGATTAATGATGGGTTGCTTCACAGGTAGTAACAGCTCTTGAGATTTTTTATTGAGAATTAACAACAACAATTTCCAAGTGAAAATACCACACTGAAAATGTGAAACTGTAGAATTTTTATCATCAGTTTACTCATAGTGTAAGTGAATAAGCAGGCAGTAGGCTAATAACCTTTGGTCTCTTACAAATGGGGGTTTCATTGATTACTTTATTGTCTCAGGCAGAACACTTGAATTAAAATCGAATTCCTTTGTATTTCAGGTCCGCCATGTGATGGTATACAGCTTAAATATTGCCTTGGTGATCTATAAATACATATACTGCCTGTATACTTCAATTTGCAAAGGCTCATCATCTTGCCCTGATTGCAGGGCGCACACACATACATACTCACACATGTTCATTCACACACTATGGCCAATTTGGAAATGCCAATTAGCCTAATCTCCACGTCCTTGGACTGAGGGAGAAAACTAGAGTACCCAGAGGAAAACCACCAGATATGGGGAGAACAGGTCACAGACCCGAGGCGGGAATTGAACAGTTGGCAGCGTCCTCACTGAAACAGTCGTCTATGGAGAAACCACGTATGTTCGGCCAAGCTCCTGGTTTGAGACGGTCACAGACCAAAAAAAAACAAAACAAAAAAAAGACAGGCACATCAGGCCGAGCTCATAGCTACTGAAACCCCAAATCAGTCTGCAACACATCTGCAGTCACGTCCAGCAGGCAGAGATAAGTAGGGCTGTTGAAACATTGAAGCAGCGTGTGCCACTGTTTATGTTGCGTGTCACATGCATTGTAACGGTAGTGAAAAAGGGTACATCATCCTGAGCTCCTGAGAAACCCCGGATGAGACTGACACATCTACAGAGACGACGCATATGACAAGCAAAAACAATGCCTGCCAAAACATTAAAGTGTTGTGAAGAGCGGCAGTGAATTGACTGCACACTCCATTTGCAGGTAATGTTAGCATACCAGTGTCAAGATCTGCATGTGTGATGATTGAAATCTTAGTCTGTGAATGTTTTTTTGCCCAGGCAGTGTATGTATGGACATGATTGTGTTTGTGCATGAAAAAGCAGTATCCTATTCATGGTGTACTTGAACCTCCCAGTAATGGCTCCAGACCCACAATGACACAATGCCTGAAGAATGGATAGAATTTTAGGTATTTATCCTCTGCCTCTGCTTTTTTTAGCTCATTGATCAGGGAGAAATTCCAAAAGGCTCTTCAACAGTGTGTGTGTACCTTGTGTACCAACTGGAACTTTTTTATCGATTATTTGTGACATCTTAGACATTTGCTTAGAAAGTCAAGATCACCTTCTTTGGTAAAGCTTATGAGATCTTTAGGATTAACCTTAAGAGATCATGAATTTTAAAAAAAAATCTAAACATTAGGTCTCTGCTGATAGTGACGTTGATGAAAAGTAGTTACAATATGCATATTCTGTATGAGGGGGTCCATAACAAGCAATAATAATAACCATGAATATAGTTGCAAGCAACAATGAGCGGGCCCAAGCACCCTGTGCCATCAACTCCCGGGCGCACCGCACAACCTGTGTGTTATCTGAGTGTGTTAAGACCTACAAAAAGCCATCGCCGCCCGCGTGCACCGCACAACCTGCACACGTCACACACTATATAGGGCTGATGTCAGTTTAGGCCCTAAATATTTGTTGAGTGCATTAGTGCGTGTGTGCGCGTGCCTGTCTTAATGTGATGTCACTGAACATGTCACTCAGTATAATGCCACACAAAGTTATTAACCACTTTTCAGTACAAGTCTAAGGCATCGTCACGGCCGACCCGTTTGAGATATCAAATATCCCTCTATAATTTTGCATCCTCAATGTCTTTAGATCACATCGGCCCAGTTTGGTGATCATCATATAAACTCCCTAGGAGGGGTGTATCAAAATCTATATCCGAACGACCCAAAATTACTGGCCTCCTGTTGAGTTGAGCCCAGGATATGCAGTGCGATCTCAACAAGTTGTTTGGCTCAATGAGCGCTAAATGTGTACAGGGTTTCGTGTGCATACGTACAAGTGTGTTTGAGCTATGCAGCAAAATCTCTTGAGACTTTCAGGCATCCTAATGGCAGCCGATTCCAGCCAGTCTGCCATTTTCCATGAGTTTTTGAGCATGTTAAGTCCCCCAAAAAGACCAAAAGTAGGGGAAAAAATCCTTAGGTTTTACAAAGCCACCCAAAATAACTTCCTGTTGCGTAAAGCCCATAACATGGACAGTGAAAGTTATTCAGCTCAATGAGATATAATTGTGTAAATGTGTACAGGGTTCTACATGCATACGTTCAAGTGTGTATGAGTTCTGCAGAAAAATCCTGTGTGAGGGGCCCTGTGTCACTCTCAGGTATTGTAATGGCAATAGGTTCCAACCTGTCTGCAGATTTCCATGACTTTCCTTTATCATGTTAAGACCCCCAAACAGCCCTGGATGGTCCAAAAAAAAAAAAAGATTGGGCACTAGAAAGATTGGGCACATGCATTTAAAGGGGGCAAACCAATATAATTATGACAAAATTCCCCCAATTCTAATATATGTTAAGACCTCTAAAAAGCCCACACCAAGATGTCATTCAATTTGATGTCATACAAGGAAATTATTAGACACTTTTTGGCACAAGCTAAGGCTTCACCACGGCAAAACCTTTTGAGATATCAAAAATCCCTTCGCAATATTGCATCTACAGTGTCTTATGATCACATTGGCCTGGTTTGGTGACGATTGTATAAATCCCCTAGAAAGAGTGTATCAAAACGCATTGGATGTGTTTTTCAAACAGTGAAAGTTGGTCAGAGATGTAAACGTGTACAGGGTTCCACATGCATACTTTCAAGTATGTACGAGTTCTACAGAAAAATCTGCCCAGTGCCACACCCAGGGCCCAGCCACTCAGGGGTCCAAACGGCAGCAGATTCCAACCTGCGTCCTGCTTTTTATGAGGTTCTAAGTATGCTTGGAAAAAAAATAAAAATCCTGCGAAGAAAACTGATATAATAGGGCTGATGTCATAGTGCTTGAGCCCTAATAATACATACATACATATAATAATAATAAAAGCACAATTCACATTACTCAAAGATTCAGTAGCACGGTTTATTGTTTTCCAAACTGCAAAATGGAAAAATAAAATCAACCCACAATGTTGAACCATTGTAGTATATTATTCATGCCAGTGACGTACATTTTCAGTGGACATGAGGTTTTAATCAGTGACCTTTACCATCAACACAGCCACAATAAAGACGACAGGACCTGCAAATGAAAATCTTTAATATCACAAACATAAAAATAGACCTTTCTCTGGCACTTCGTAGATATCTCACAAGCTCTTCCTATGTACAGTACAGCTGATACAGAGTATGAGGGGGTTTGTTGCATGCCTCTGGTTTACCTGGAGAGAAGAAATAACTGCTTGTAGGCAGCGGCTGCGTTTTTTTAAATTGCACTCAATGTCAAGTCATAAGAACGTTATTTTTTTTAATGCATAGGGGCTGAATGTATTTTTCCATCCCACTTAAAAAAAAAAAAAAAAAATTAAAATTAAAACTAATAATGAAAGTACAAATAAATAAATCATTGAATCTACGTTTACAGCATCATTCCAAAAACATCTTATTGAAATTAAACATTTTAAAGCAAAAAAAAAACAAAAAAAACAATATATATATAAACTTAAACCTATTAAAAATGACTGACAATATTTTTCAAACATTTTGGTTTGCAGACACTTAGACATTCGATTTGTTTCGTTTGAACATTCGCTATTCTTGCTTTCTCTTGGCCATCCATAACGGGCGACATCTGGTGGACAGAAGGCACCATTTTAAAAAAAAAAAGGAGGGAAAATGAATGTTAAACAGTAGAAATCGTACAGACCAAAAGGACAGTTTAAAATGTGCAAGTAAACCCACAAGCCAAAGCTGTGCTAGAAACATGGAAATGAAACAAACGAGAAAAAAAAAAAAGCCAGTCCTAAACTGCTCGTGACTAGAAGGAATCCTCTCAGGATGATGACGATGGTACGGTCCAAATCATAAATTTCAGTTTAGTACACATAACAGACACCAGATGGCGATGTTTCACATGTAGTGATAGTGAGCGTGCAATAACGGCTTTAGACACTGAGCTCTGCGGAATCCCTGTGACGAAGAGATTCTTGGTGGTCCACCTTGTCGTCCCTGTAGCCCATCCATCCATCCATCCATCCCCCCCATTTCACCATTTGACCTTCAGCAGCATTTAATTTGCACCCCGTACTCTTTTCCTCTTCTTTCTAGCCCTTAGTGGGCCGCATAGTCATCCCAAACTCCAGCTTTAAAATCTACTTTCTGCTTCCTCCTCCAGCAGCATGACAGAATCGAACAGTTCTAATGTGGCATCACTCAGCCTCCTCACTCTCCTTCCTGGTCAGACCTAGAAAGGAAATAAGTATAGATTAGTGTATGCGAGCACATTTCCTAAACAATTTTAAGAAGTCTCAGGCACCAGACAACTTTTCCAGGCTTAAAAAGTTCGGTAAAATACTTTTAAAGTTAGTTTTAGATTTATTCAATGTCTTGTACAATTATTACAAGCACTGAATTCGTTTTTTTTTTTTTTGATTCCTGAACACTTCACATTTGACATGCTAGGGTCAAAAGGAACAGAAAACACAAGTGCCAGGGTCAAGTGCATCATGCTGTAGTGAAGGAAGTGCATTCAAGGGTTGGAGTACGTCTTCGGATTTCATCATTGTTGTAAGACGGCATACTGTAAAACTCAAGTGCACTTCATGAATGATATCACAATTCCTTCATCTGGAATAGTGTAGAGTACCAACAGCACAAATATTACATGTTAAATGTTTATAGAGAGCGTCTTTTAATCTAGTGGCTAAAATGCCTCTTAAAGACAATCCAATTTGACGGCCATAACATTCTCAGTCCTACTTGTGCGTGGTTGTTCATTAACCCACTGTGACTGTGCTGATTTAATGCACCGGGGAAAAAATATACACAAAAGAAGGAGAACGAGAGGCACAATAGAATCTGATTTATGCATATTAACTGCAAAATTCACAGCTATCCATCTGCTGATTAATATTCTGAACATTTGCTGATTTGTATTCGGTGTAAGATATTCACACCACACAGAATGCACTGAGTAACGTCCCACAATCTGAATGCTGTTGTATTTCTGAAGGTAACATAGTAGCACAATAGAATACAGCGCAGATACGCGGTTTCGTTTTCCTGAGTGAACTCTACAGACTGTTGGGTGTGGAAGTTTCAGCAGTTTCTGTAACGTTCAAATCAGCCCCCTTGCGGCACAGACAACAAAACCATTGTCACCATGCTCATCCCCCCTCCCCCAGTCTGATGTTTGATGTAAAGATTAACTAAACCTCTTGACCTCTATCTGAATGATTTTACACACTTCCTCATAACATGGCAGTTAAAGGCATAGGCTAAGCGAGCAACAATTGTGAAAGAAAATTTGTTTCTCTTCTTATAAAAAGAATACGTCTGGCCGTCGTAGCAGTGTTACCGGGACTTTGGATTGTGCAGAATAACAACACTTACGAGAATGAACTCCTTTAATACCCCAAACATGTTGAAATGGCTCGGAGTGAGGCCAGGACTGTACTGTACTGCGAGTTCCTGTAATGTGCACATGGGGTTGAAAAATGACTGCGTGTATGGTTCCCACAGACAGATGCATCTCTTCTGCACGTCAGTGACAAAGTAATTTGATTTTCACTGACAAGGCGTTCCACTCGCTGAATGTTCACGGCAACGATTGCAGTGGGCTCAGAGCTGCCTTGGCCAGGATGGTCAATCACACGGCCTTCTTTAAAACATTCACACTATTCAAATGTTTTACTGGGCCTAAGAGTCTCATCTTCTGTGAATGTTACTTTTTTTTTTTAAACACTTTTTCATGAGAAGTTTCATCACGTCCTGGTTTGACTTGAACGTCTTTAATAGATTTGTGAATGCTGTACCGACTGAAAACAGACCTGTTCCCAGCACATACCATGATACATGAGGTATATCTATATTATATAATGTAATAATAGATATATATTGTCAGTACTGTGCAAAAGTCTTGGGAACATCAAAAGCCATATGCAATGATGCTTTTGAAAACATTTCTACATTAAAAAAAACTTCTATAAAAAGCACCAAGTAATAAACAATAAACGGTCAATATTTGGTATGAAAACCCTTTGCTTGAACACAAGTGTTTGATACAGATGTGTGCAGTATTCTAAATAAAACAGCGGTTAGGTTTTACTGAGCATGCTGGAGAATGAGTTCTTTTGGTAACTTCGTCACAGTCGCTCCTTTCTATTTTCATGCGAAACCCAGAAGTGTACATTATTGATTTTTTTTTTCCCCCACCTAAAAACTGGTCTGTCATGTAATATGTCGCTTTCTTTACAGACATGCAAATATTCTTCTGTAATGTTATTTATTCATTAATTTTAGTGCATCTTTGTAGGTAATGGTTCTTGTACATAAAATACATAATAAACTTGTATAACAAAATTTGGACCTCAGATAATGTGGCACCTAAGACTTTTGCACAGTACTTTACATATAATATAATATGATATAATATAATATGATATAATATAATTAACACTAACAGCATAGCACGAGTTCTGGCTTGCGAGGCTATAAACTTACTGTATGATTATTTAAAAAGTTATTGTTTTCAGTCAGTGCATTGTTAACACACACACGCACACACACCCCATCTTTCAAGCTGGGCACCTCAAAATGGAAAGAAGTTCCAGGACTTGTTAGGACTAATGTCACCCTCACCTGCATGCATGCACACACATTTGCATCACACTTATTTAGCAGTGTCGCACTGTGTGAAGCGTAAAAAAAATCTCACACACACAGAGCAGCAGGTTGCAGTGACAGCAGTGTAGCACTCCTGTGTTTGACAAAGCCAGGGAGGTGTGGGGAGGGCTGGGGGCATGACGGCGATACCTGTGTGTATGTGTGTGTTGGGGTGGGAAGAGAGAGGAGGAGTCCGGGAACAGAGAGGAGCTTTAGCAGTGCAGAGCGTCTATACCTGCTGGAGTAAGGACCAGGGCCTGCAGGATGTCAGACAAAGACACAATACCCACGATGCGGCCGGCCTCGTCTACCACCACCAGCCTGTGCACCTGTGAAGAGGCAGAAAATCCTGAATGGCAGCAGTATCGGGACACCTTGCTGTCTAACTAGTGTATCCTACAGCGTGAATGTACTTACTGTTAAAATGTGTTAACATGCAACAACGTTATTCACATATGTGCCTATATACTATGCATGTTACCAGAAGATTCCACTAGGGGGCATACCAGAGAATTCAATCACAGTTTTGCATAAAGTAAACACAATATGAAGAGCTTAGTTACCATGTTGACATTTAAGATAGTACTTCTGTCCAGTCAACTGGACTCATTTGCTTAAATATTTAGGGATCTAAGTATAGAAGGTGCTGATAGCTAGATTTACAGTATTAATGAATTATTGCTAAAACAGGAAATTCTCTTTTCTGACAAAATACAATACAGGTATATGATTACATATTCTTCCATCCAGAAGGTAGAAAAGGTAGAAAAAAGAAACATGCATGCCTCCTTACAGCTTACCTGCCATTCTTAAAATGATTCCTTGCAACCAAATGTTGTTTCGAACATCATGTAAACTATTACATTTGTGCGTTTTTCCTCACCCAGATGCAAATACACCTCTTATTTCACTATGTGAAAGTGTGCAGAGCTCAGAGCCTCACCTCAACTTCTCTATCCTGTGTCTTTCTCGTAGGAACTCACCTCGGCTTTGACTATCCTGTCCACTATAGTCTCCAGAGTCTCCAGTCTGTTGCACTTCATGACCCCCTCGAAGTACTGCGAGCGATGCATCAGAGCCTGAGTCACACTAATATCCAGGTTATTGTAGGTCTTTTCAGCAGCAAGATTCTACACAAACAAAAGGTACATAAAGAGCGTTGAGAACTATCCAGTTCTTAATAAATCCTAGTATAAATGAGCTACATATATATATATATATATATATATATATATATATAAAATAATAATAATAATTATAATTTAAAAAAAGAGACACTTACAATGACATCAAACTTGGAATAAATATCTACAACCTTTCCTGTAAAAAAAATCAGACAGTAAGGCACAGTGAGGTCTCATGATCAAGCTCATCTGCATTAGTATGTGAATTCATTTAGAAATGTGAAATGCTGTAGAACCGCGTTTTTACCGGACTCGTCTACCACAGGCAGAGCTGAAACCCTCCTCTCCACAAAGATGCTCAGAGCTTTGATTATTGGTGTGTTGGGGTGAATGAAGGCGATGTTGCTGTACGTCCCGATGCCCAGTTCTTCCAGGGTCTTCTTCATGAAGGCAGGCTTTGGCATCTCACACACCTGAGCAGAGGAAGAAGAAGAAGAAGAAAAAAAAAAGAGGTTTGAGTTTGTCTGGTGTCTGGAGTAGTGTGTGCTCAAGTGGCAAAAAAAAAAAAAAAAAAAAAACGGTTAAAAGGACAACAGACATGGTGCAGGTGTGGATAAATGATAAATACATTCGACTACTGGGCCAGTAAAGTCTCCAGTGTGCTTGCCCAGTTCCAGTCTTATCTAACTAGGCTAAAGTGTAGACATAATAAAATAAAATAAAATGTTCTGAGCTCAACAGAATGAATATAAATGCACATGTATAAAACAAAATTGGCCCCTAAAATATCATATTATATTGACATTTTTAAAATATTGACATTTTTAAAAGTCTACTTAAAAAAATATATAAAAATATATAAAAATATAAATATATAATTTACAAGTATGGTAATTTACTCTAAATGTTAACCATCAAAGAACGTGTTTTTCTTGTGGAGCTCTGAAAAATAGAGAGATTTAGTCCATGGAAAGTGTCAAGAACCTTTTCCTGAGGGACTTTGAAACACTGTTCGGGATTTGAAACAACTGTATGCTAAAGGACCATGCTATTCATCTATTTAACAAAAAAGCTTCAAGGCTAACATAAGTTACAAAGCTAAACGGCTTCTAACACGAAAAGCTTTTAAATCTCAAATCCCTCTCTAAACCCAAATCGAGTGCACTAGTTGGTGTGTGGAACAAGAGATTCTACACACTGTATATTGCATTTTTTGTATAAATATTTATTTATTTATTTTATATATATATACTGTGTGTGTATATATATATATATATATATATATATATATATATATATATATATATATTTATATATAAGCATAATGTTTACCCTCCACACTTCAACCTATAGAAATTCTTCCGTTTGCTCATTGTCAAGTATTTCAATAGGTTTTATACTCATAGCACTAGTGAGAATGCCAAGAAATGTATGTAGTATTCAATTCAATTAAATGACATTTTATTTGTAAAGTGCTTTTATCAACTGTCATTGTCGCAAAGCAGCTTTACACAATCAAAAGCTTCCTGTTTTTGAATGTAATATTAAGATCTCCTGTCAGCTATAATGTAGAAAACCTTAATGTAACCAGGTTTATTTTAGAACCTCAACACTGTCTTAGACATTTCCTATTATATTTTGTCTTTTAAAACTGAATCTAAAGATACAAGTGTGAATGTGTGCACAGGGGTGTGTGTAAAGTGTGAACATGGCCAGTAAAGAGATTAGTGTGAACATGGCCAGTCCGTTTTACGGACAAAATACTAAACGCTTTCATCTATTCCTTTAAGCAATTAGGCTTTACTCTATCATTAACTTTTACACTAAGGTAAAGCTAAAGGAAATCTTTAATGTGATCTACTTGTTCTAAACTGGGAATTTTAAACTATTTTTTAGCAATTGGTGCTGATTTTTGTTGCTTTGTTTTTATCAAGTGGTGAGGTTGAATACGGTGGACAAAGCAACACAGTAGTGCTGATTTTTTTAAAGCTTTAAAAAAATGTAAAAAGAAATTAGCATTTGTGACATATCTGGTTGAATGATTTATTCTTCATTTTTGATTGGACAAAGGCAGGGGCATGAACTAAATAGAGAACATGGGGCAATTTTGAAACAGTACATCCATTCCCCTTAATGCACGACTTAACAGGCAATGTTGCATTTACTCGAGTCCGCGAATTTATGAGCAAACAGCCGCTCAATCAACTTATTTAGGGAGTGAAAAAACTCTTAGTTGCTTGGCAACATTTTACTCTAAACCCTGCACAAACTATTTGTTTTGGAACGAAGACTGAAGAAACAAACAAAAACACAGTCTGGTGCCTTCAAACCCAGGAGCAACCTGACACACAGAAGCGCCAGAAGGTGCAGTTCCTTGAATATCCACTAGGAGCTGCATCCAATTGTGAGTCAATCCCCATAGGGCCCAATGTTCTGTTTACAACAGAAATTAAAGTTTATAACCTGGTACACACACACACAAAAAAGTTTTCACCTCTGTAGCTAGATTTTCATTCATGACAAATGTATGGGGGTGAATTCTTATTCACCCCCATGAGTTAAAATTATATTTAAGCCACAAAGTTACAAAATATAGTTATAAAATAATTACGTGCATGGCCAATTTGAGTGACCGCTGCATTGCAGGTGTCAAACCTCCTACGCATCACCTTAACTAACCTGCAATCATTTTAGTTTAACTTCCCACAAGTAATGTAGATGACACAGGGGTGGCGTGTAGTGTCTGGATGAGGGAGTATAATCAAATGCAGAGTAACATTAGCATATAAATGAACATTAGCCACTTTAGCATGCTAAGCTAAGGTTACCCCATAGTGGTCATTCTGCCCATTTGCCCATTTTTTAATTAACCAGGGTTTATGCGGGGCTACTGTAGCTCCTGCCAAGATGGTGATGACTAGAGGTCCCATAGTTGAGCTTCAAAACCACTCTTTGGAAAACCTATAGGTGACGTCATGGAGGGTTTGTCCGGTTCTTTTTATACAGTCTATGCTTCTAACACATTTTGTCGGTAGTAGAACTGTTGTACAAAAGCAATATGACACTTGTGTGTGTGGAGTTGTTAAATAATATTAAATAAATATATTCCTGAACAGCAACAAAATGCAAAGCACAGTATGTTCTGTGTAATACAGTAAATTATTACCTAAGGCATTCCAAAGACATTATTTAGAGACAAAAAAAAACTCAAGTCATAAAAAGTATCTTTAAAATGATCACAAACTTGCTGTTTTCTCGAGCAAGCAGTCGCACGTCATACAAACTCGCGTTACAAAATACAGAAAGACCCACAGAATCACAGAGACTGCAACTACCATGATCAGAAAGCGTCTTAGAGAATCTGTCACAAATCAGTGTAGAATAATATAAGCCTAATTAGAGAAAATAAAAGATTAAAGGATTAAGATTAAGGCGAATTACTTTTTTGCAACTTGACAAATCAGCATATGCATCTGATTGTGGCTTCCTGTTATGTTAATTTTAGACATGGGTGAGTTAAAGATTTTGTGTTAAAAGTTTCCACAGAAGGCAGAGCTACTGATAAGCTCAACTGCAGAAGTCATGCACAGGGTTGGTTGGAGTTAACTGGGATAAAAAAGGGCTGCCACAATGACTGATGAGGAATCAGGGGTTGTGCAGAGGATCATGGTGCTACACAGAGTCATTGTTTCCAGCACAAAGAAAAGCTCGCAACCAAACCCCTCGTCCCAGAGGTATGGTGCGGTATCTGGCACCAAGCCGTCAGCAGCAGACCCTTTAAGTTATGAGGTGCGGCCTCCAGAGATGGGACTTGTTTTTTCAGCACATCCTACAGAAACTCAACTGAACCAAGTCCTGGAGAATTTGGAGGCTGAGTCAACACTTTGAACTTCTTGTTCCTCAAACAATTCTTGAACAATGTTTGAAATGTGGCAAGGTGCATTGTCCTGGTGAAAGAAGCCACTGACATCAGAGAACACTGTTTCCGTGTACTTGTTAACAATTTAGGTAGGCAGGACATGTCAAAGTAACATCCACATTAATGACAAGACCCAAAGTTTCCAAGCAGAATGTTGCCTCAAGCTTCAATCTGTCTCCACTCTGCCTTCTTCCCCTTGTGCACAATCTCTTCCAAAAGTAAGCAATCGACTTGCAGCAGGCCGTCCACATGATGTAAAAGAACATGTGATTCATCATAAGGCCACCTTCTTCCACTGCTCTTTCATTGAGTTCTGATGGTCAAGTAGGTGCTTTTGGCCTTTGGTGATGTGACACCTTTCTACCAGAACCAGCATTAACTTTTTTTTCCAACTTTTTCAATTTGAGATACAGTAGCTCTTCTATTGAGTCAGACTACTTGGGCCGGCCTTCGCTCCTCACTGGCATCAATGAGTCTTGGTCACCTATGACCCAGCCACTGGTTCACTGGTTTTCTTTCCTTGGAGCACTTTTGGTATGTCCTCACGTTTGTAGCCCAAACATCTCATAAGAGCTGCACTGACCTAGTTTTGTCTAACCATCACAATTTTGTCTTTGTCAAAGTCACTGAAATCCTTATTCTTGCCCAATATATTTCATCCACTTTCAGGTGACATTGTAATCAGACAATCAGTGTTATCATAAACCTCACTTGTCAGTGGTCATAATGTTATGACTGTGATTGGTGTATACTGAAAATAAAACCTCTACATTAAAAACATATTACTGAAATGGATTTAACTTGTGAATAAATTGCATAATTCCTAAAATATTATGCACACCAATAGCCTACATAATGTTAATGATTCCTCTATATACAGTATGTACTGTAGATTACTTTCAAATAATGATGATGATGATGCAATATTGTCATCTTTGACAATAATGAATGGTGCATGTAATTATTGCCTGGTCACTTGTGAGCTCCATCTTCTCGTGCACGTCTTCGAGCAGCGATGACTCGTGGGGTAAATCGGCATGTCCACTTCCAGTAAAGTGACAAACTATTGTTCAGGAGCTTCCTACACTGTTCACAGTTTCACTTCCCACAGTTTGGAATAATACTGAACCTGGGTGTATATCCTGTGCAGTCCACTTCTCAAGGAACTAGCGGATTGGAGAGCAGCATTCGACTGATCAGCTGAAGTTATATACTATCTCACTGTGTTGTTTGTGGTATCAAGTTTCATAATGTGTGTTTGTTCGATTTGTTAAGTCTAGATAAACTACACTCAGGATTGTTTGTATGGGTATATAGTTTTAAATTTTATACATTAATATATTAATAATAATTTTCCATTGTGAGTTACAATGATGATGACCCTCTTAGTCGCAATAAAACATTTCAACGGTGCATGTTATAAAGAAGGCCATGTGTCTGAGAATGATTATCCAGGCCAAGGCGGCTCGGAGCCCACTGTGGTTGTTTTCTTGAACATTGAGAGAGTACAACACCAAATCCTTAAAGAGAGAAATCTGTCTGTGGGAACCGTATACACAAGCATTTACAATCACATTACAGGAACTCAGCTGCCACAGCCCCTGTACATTCCTAACCTCGCTCAAAGCCACTTTCACATGTTTGGGCCATTAAAGGAGTTCCTGGCAGGCTGTAGTTTCAGATGGGAGGCAATTATGTCTCTGGTATACTGAGAAAACTTTCTACCTCGTGAAACGTTGGGATGAGTAGATTAGTGTAGCAGAAGATTATATAAAGAAATAAAGGTAGTTTTTACCATGTTCTGTTATTTTGCACAATCAAACGTCCCAGTTTGACTTGAACGTCCAATGTGTTTCTTTGGTAACTTTTTTTTTGGATGCAACACTATGAGACCATCACTGGTCTAAATCACCTTAAAATGTATGCTTGAACCAAAAGAATTTTTAAATAAGACGTTAAAAGAAATTTTAAAAAATCCTACGGCACTTACAAAGAGCTGCAGGAACTTGAGGATCCTCTTGTGTGTGAGGATATAAAGTGCATTCCCACTGACGGGGTCGATAACGGGCAAGCGGTGAATCTTGTTCTTGATTAGCGAATATACAGCGTCGAATATGCTGCCAAACACAGAAAAAACATCAGATTAGGTCTTTTTCTCCCCCCTTCTACGATCACTGTACTTAGACCGCTGTGTATTACAGTCAACACTCTGATCCTACCGAAGTTTATTCATTAGAAACAGATCATTTCCAGGATTTCCTGCGATGATCCGAATGTATAAAAGTACATTCAACCCCAAAATTAACGACTTAAAAAAACTATGGTAAACAGGAAACTTTAGCATTCATATATCAGTATAGTAATCAATCATTTCATACTATTACTCCAAGAAACAAAATAGATATATAAATTTTATGTGACTTATGTCATGTACATGCAAAGAATCTTATAGGATCTTTAATACATCTTTAATAAAATAAAATAAAAAATAACAACAGCAAAGCTGGTTGCAGCTGAACATTTTAAAGGGATAGTTCAGATTCTTCCCAAGTTTGTCTTAAATCAAAATTGAGTGATTTGAGTACATTATCAAATTTCACAACCCTCGTTCCATGCAAAAATACATTCCAAAGTTCAGCGGACACTTGTACTGTATAAAGCATCTGCAGTCACACTGAGCTAAATCGAGTCGGTATCTGTCAAATTTATCTCTGCGGGACTGCAGACGCTTCATACGAGTCTCTGCTGAACATTGGAATGTATTTGTGCACTGAACAAGGGTCGTGGAATTTGACCCCGATTACGTACATTGTTTGAACACCGCGTTCCGGGTGACAAACTTTACACTCGGTGTGTAGAGCAGGAAAATTTTATAACAACCAGAAAGCTATGGTTATGTACTTATACACACCTCAAATTTGACTATATCTTTATGTGCAACATGAACTAAGAGTGTTCAGCACCTTGTCCATCAATCTTGTTAGAGGATGCTCGCTGAATTATTTATTGCCCTGAAATACCAGAAAGCTTCGTTGCAGGGGAGAAGAGATAAAAATATGGAAATGGTCTCCAGGGAAATGACTTACACAAACACACTTTATCTGTTGTCTTTGTAGAAAAGGGTATTTGTTCTCAATAAGTTGAAAAGCATCCTGTGCTGATTTTGGCCTCGTTTATCAATCAATAGGTCTCGCTAATCAAACGGCATTTAAATAAAAAATATTCTGAGTACATTCATAAGAGCATTTTTCCAGCAAGTTCCAAAAAAATGTGTTACTTATGATGGCAAGAACCGTAATTATACAGTATATTACATGTAAGGAGACTCATGGGTTTCGAATTCTATAACCGCCAATGCCTCACCTCAATTTATACAAAATATGCTGTCAACTAAAAACAAAAAAATTACATTTCATTTGCACATCATAAAACCGGTCAATTCCTATGAATGTAAATGTAGAAAATAAACAGCTTAAGATAAACATTTTACAATTAAAGAAAAAAAAACATTTATATATAGAAAAACAAATATGGATAATTTACAAAATGTATACTATTGAAATTTATAACTAGTGAATAAATGTGATTTGATTAATTTACAAGATCGTTTCTGAACAGATTACTACTATCGAGATCGTTTACAGATTAATAGGCTGTATGTATGTACCTTAATGTAATATTTAATGAAAGAAATTGGAATAAATCTTAAAAATACAATTTAAAAATGGATTGTTTATGTAACAATGTCAGCAGCAACCTCATTTCTCCTCTCGTCTGTTCCAACCACTCAGCATCACCAGTACACTAATCACCAGCATCTGCACCTGTTTCTCACTGATTCATGCCCTATGTTAGATGTTTTTTATGTTTGAATGATTCATGTGTCACTGTGTGGCTTAGCAAACCAAAACATTCCTCTGAATCTGGTCAGGTACAGAATGAAAATGGACTGAAAATGGGCTAAAAAGTCTCTTATGAAGCCTGGAGAACTATTCAAGGCTACATTCAAAATCCAAAAAAGGCTGACTCTTTAAAAACAAGATAAAGAAATGAGGACTGGCTCAAGACTTCTGCGCAGTACTGTATACATATGTAGATTATTTATTCTTTATTCTTTATTATTATTATTATTACATAATATTGATGTTCTGTCATTTGGGGGAATAATGAATGGTTCATCAAGTTAACATCAGGCCTAAACTACTTATACAGACATTTCATTTATTACAGAGACATTTGACTTCCAAATCACAAAACACTTATATGCATCCACTGGCCTGTGATAATGGGTGTTAATAGGGCGTACAGAATCAAAGATAAGATCATGTTTACTGCACATACACACACAAAACTAATGACTTACCTAGCATCTGGTGATATGTTGACTAAAGGTTTAAAGGTTTCTTGTAAATAGAGCTCTGTTGAAAGAACAAAATAAACCTTCAGTGCTTTAGTCATAATGGAAAATGACCTTCAAAAGGATTGAGGGAGAGTGACTGGTGTCTGATACCTCTCCAAGTTTCAATCTTGTGTTCCTCCAGCTCATAGATTTGCACCTGGAAACATGATGAGCACTCGTGAACATTCAGTCTTACACCAAACTGTGTTAGCTCTACTAAAACCAGACTTTTTAAAAAACAACATTTAAACATGTTATTTCGACTGAGATCGTAAAAGTCGTACATCAAACTTCTCAAAACTGGACTAACACACGCACCCACATGGTTGGAAGTTGAGCTATTTGTTGCATGTACACAACAGCTCAGAAGTTTCGGATCAATTTCTAAGTCCATTGTTGTTCTTGATTTTTATTCATTTCTACATTGTAAACCGATGCTGAAGCAGTCCAAAATACACAATAATCCCCTTTGAACAGTTAATGTTGAGATGTATTTGCTACTCATGCTCTGTAAAGCCTTCATAACGGCTCTGATATGTGGTGCTGTTTGTTAATTGGTGATGTTTGAGGCTGGTAACGCTAAATGAACGTCTCCTCTCCAGCACAGATAAGTTCTGGTCTTGCCTTCCTGGGATGGTCTTCATGAGAGACAGTTTCATCATGGTACTTGATGGGTTTTAGAAATGCACTCGACAATGCTGTCCTTGCGAGAACTGTTCCAGAAAGGCTGACCTCCGTGTCTTAAAATAACAGTGACTGTTGTTGTTACATAATTACCTAATTCCATGTGTTATTTCATAGTTTTGAATCCCCAGTATTGTGGTAGAACGTCCATGTCTTCACCGTTCGACATGCTACCGGTTTGCTGCTAGCGAACACTGAATTAAAATTTAAGAAGGTCCGGGTGATTACATTTTCTTTGAGCCAAGGTCTGAATTTCATGTTTGTGTTAGGATTCAGATTGCGAGTCAAAATAAGCAACTTAAAATTTCCATATCATCTCAATAATACCCCTATCTCACCTACGCGGTTCCGCGCGGTGGCCATAAGTACGGTTCATAATGATTCCCCGAAAGTTTTGACGCTGTGATTACGTTTCCATCTTTCTGCAAGAAAAATTAAACTTTTTTTTTATGTTTTTAAAAAATTAAACAAGTTTAATTAAACATGTTTAATTTTTTGGCCGGCCCTCACGGATGCTTGCTGACCTTGCAGAACTTGGCGGCGGAGAATCGTGGCGGCTCGCGGTGCATAACACCGCATCTCAACGCGAGTCAAACCGCATAGGTAAATCAGGGGTATAATATTTATTGTTAATTTTCAGTAACTATGTTAAAACATCTGGACAGTTTAATCTTTGAAATACAAGCAACAATCTTTAAATCAATCTTCATTTGCAGACTGAAAGCTATAAATCAATGTGAAAGGACTCTGCTTGCTCGGTCATGCTGGGCTCTCAGTTCGGCAATTTTTTTGTTTTTTTCTCATGGAAGCTACACTGCTTTTTATTAGCGCCGTGGTTTCAGAACACACGAGACAAACAATATATTTATAAACTTCCAGCAGGAAGAATAAACATGCATTGGTCTGTCCATTCATCTTTAAAGGTTCAGTTTTTATGGTCTCCTTTTCTTTAAGTCATGCTGTGTCACTCTTTGTTTTGTCTCAGTTTCTTCCTCACACTCTATATGCGTAAACGATTGCACTGATTTGGTTCTGTTGAGTGCCGCGTATACAGTAACGGCACCTACCTCAAGGGAAAAAGCGCTATATTACTGGTATCTTAATTATTCTCATTCATCAGAAAAGCATTAGGGACCGGATAGAACCGTCATTTAGTGATCTTTTGTTTTGGTGTGTGATGTAATGGGTCAACCAGGAATACAATACTAAAAAGCTTAAATGGGGAATACTGCCACCTATCGTAGCGGGCTTGGACACACTTCGATCAATGAATCAATCTCTCAATCGTGCTTGTACAATAGAACAAAAACATATGGGCAAATAAATATCCTATTCAAGCGTTAACCGTAAACCTACTGAACGACCTGATCTGATTTGGGAATCCAATATTTGCTCTGGAGATCACGGACTACACAATCGTGTCCTCCTGCAGGGAAGAGCAGGTGTGAACTTCTCCCCAGAGAAAAGATTACGCAAGCAACAGATCCTCTAACAAGGCGGCGTCTCCTCCGGGACTCCACGTGGAGCGCGGTGACGCAGTCGCGAGTCTAAAAAGTGCAGCTCTAAACATGGATCGGGTTCACGCCGGTTGCTTGAGCTCTGGTCGCTTAGCCTTGTTAATGATCCGAGTAAATTGCGTACGAGTATAGGTGCGATTGTGATAATGACCAGAGCGAGAGAGATATCAGGCTCATCGGCATCATAAGTAACCTGCTGAGTGGGTGGAATCATCCTGGATTGCTGTGTTGTCTTATTGACATGTGAGCTGAAACGGTCTGGATAAAAACCGAGCACACAGGCAAATTGAACCCACTTCCTGTTTCTCCAGGCCAGTTCTGACATGTGTGTGTTTGTACTATTTGTTTATATTCCAGTCTTCCAAGGTTTTATCAGATAAAAATTTAATAAAAATCAATTAGAAATTCTGTTGAGAAAGCAGTAGTTGTTACAGCGAAAAGCCATAAGGATGGCCTTGATTAAATCCTCCACAGGCGCCGCCACTAACCGGAGAGCCACGCATCTTAAATCTCGACGCTTTAATCTTTCCGGCAATAAAACTGCAAATGGATTTAAAAAATAACCTCTGTGAGGCGAGCCGTAATGAGAGAGAGGCTGGTGCAGTCCTGACCCTTCTCCGTATTTATTTATGGACAGAGAGCATGAAGGCACATCTCAGGTACAGCAGGACCATTGTGGGATATTTTTATTCGCCTAAATGTGCTGCGTCTGCTGGTTACAGGCGCGCTGCCATGAACAAGTGAGTCTAGAAGCCTGGAAATGCAGCGCACTGCAGTGTTTGCAGTATTTATGGATTACATGTAGACACACACACACACACACACACACACACACACACACACACACACACACACACACACACACACACACACACACACACACACACAGTAGCAAGCCTAAACATCCTCACACCGCATGAGTACTGGACTCAGAAAAAAAGAAAACGCTTTTAATGAGGACGCACAACAGCGTGACGTGAGGAGAGGACGTGTGCAGATCACTCACCATGGGGGACTTGTAGTATCTATGAAGAATATTGATGAAGTCTGTGATTGTTAGCATTCCTGTGGAAAGAAAAGGAAAATGCAGGTTCAGCTTATTTTCGAATCTCTCTCTCACACACCAGACACACTCACACAAAAGATAAAAAGACGCAAACTGAGACACAGATGCACATGGACAGAGAGAGGACAACTGTACAGACACACACTGACCGATAAACACAAGACACATACACACAAGGACGCACGGACATAAGGGGGGAGCATACACGGACAAACACACGCACGGGGAGACACACACGCACGGGGACACACACACGCACGGGGACACACACACGCACGGGGACACGCAAAAACAGACAGAAAGACACAAACACACATGCACGCATAGCCAAGAACACACACTAGACATGCACACAGGTTACACACATACATACAGTACATTGACACACACACACACCAAAACACACAAAGATACATGGACAGGGACACAGAAAAAAAGAGCCACCCTCTCACACAGTCACAAATGTACACACACATGAATGCACACATTCAACACAAACACAGGGCAGACAGACACACAGAGTGGACAGACACACAGGGACTATATAGCAGGTTGCAGTGTGGCAGAAATGAGACTATGATTGTAGCTGGAAGTAGTACATTCTTTCTGTTTACAGCCTCTCGCTAGGGAACCAATTCAGCAAAGCACAGCGTTGTTCAAAAGTGTGTGTGTGTGTGTGTGTGTGTGTGTGTGTGTGTGTGTGTGTGTGTGTGTGAACTAGCTGATGAGAGACGCTGATGCACCGTGTGCGAATAAAACTGCTGATGTCGTGCTGATGTACCAGAGAGAGCAGTGGATCAGTAATAACTCTGCAGTGTGTGAGCAGCACTGATGACACACACACTCAGCAGGTCGAACAGTATCTCTCTGCAGTGTGTAGATGTCTGAACGTCACGGTGCACATCAGCAATAATACACAGACTAACACACACCCGAGAAATCAGCTGGGACAACACACACTCTTCCTACTTTTCCACACTAAAAAAAAAAAAAATCCCTCCATTTTCTCCCCACTTAGTCTTGGTCTTTTAATTCCAACCACTAAAACACAACAAGATCAAACCTGTTAGGGATGGGCATACAGACACACACACACAGACACACACACACTCCACTTCTGCTGCTCATGCAGCTTCACGCCCATGATTGGCTTGGATGGCTTTGATTGAGAGGGGAGATAAAGTGACGCCAGCTCTCACACAGACAGAACGGACGGTTCTGTTCCCTTGGCTTCCAGCCATGGAAGGGATTCAAAAGCTTGACACAGTCAGGGTTTATAGATATTTGGAGAATTTTCACACTGTGCACCAACACAATGAATTGAAAGAAGATGAACTTGTAGAAGAAGGAGAATACGCAGAAGAAAAGGAAGGGTTCATGATCCGAAGTAGACCATCAGTCTACGTCATGCCAACGGTAAAGCATCCTGAAACCATTCATGTGTGGGGCCGAGTGGACTCGCTCACAATTTTGAACACACAGAATAATTAATGAATAAGAACATAGAATAAAGAATGGTGCAAAAACAACTTTTGAGGGCAACCATCAAAGAACAGTTTGGTGAAGAGCAATCCCTTTTCCAGCATGATGGAGCACCTTGCCATGAAGCCAAAGTGGCTCGGGGAACAAAACACGGAAACCAGAAAACAAACTCCAAGCACTGATTACGCAAGAATGGGCTGCCATCAGTCAGGATGTGGCCATGAAGTTGATTGACAGCCTGTCAGGGCGAATTGCAGAGGTCTTGAGTAAGAAGTGTTAACACTGCAAATATTGACTCGTTGCAATAAAAGCCTTTGACACTTACAGTATGAAATGTTTATAATTATACTTCGGTATAGCATAGTAACACCCAACAAAAAGATCTAAAAACACTGAAGCAGCAGACTATGTGGAAATCAACATTTGTGCCATTCTCAAAACTTTTGGCCACGTCTGCATATAGATGGTATATTACAAATGATACTGCAAACTCAATCCGAACAGTTAAATACAGACAGACTTAGACAATCAGTGCTTTTCCTGAAGTGCTGTTAAACTTGGCCTTTCTGTGTTAAGGTTGATATTTGCATAGAACTGCGTATTTACACAGTGACTGACATCTTACCTGAAACGCTGAGAAGTGCAGAGTATTTCTGTGTTCTCAACAGGCCACAGTATGTACTGTATGTGTGCAAGAGTACGAGAGAAAAGGCTACAGGGATTTCAGCTCCAGGCCTGCCATAAGGCAGTTCATAAAGCAGTGTACAAATATGGAATCTCTCGAGCGTCACACAGCCAGGAGAAAAGTCCTAGAAATGCTGTAGTGCTGCTACGCCTTCGTGATTCAGCTGTCTGAGTTACTAACCTAAACCTGGTACAGCTTTCACTACCAGATGCGGACAAACGCACTCACTTAAGCTCATGTGCCTCTAGTATCCCCTCACAGCGAAGCCATGTACACGATCGTCTTGCTAGCTTTTGCATCGTCTGCATTATTTATTGTGGGTGGAGCAGAATTAAGACACCATATTAAGCCGATAATTAAACCCAAGCAGTGTAACCTCATTGTGTGAACAATTAAACATACTTGATTGTTGTGTCCTAAACGACACTTTACACACCACAAGCATAAGTTGCACAATAGGATTTTGTTTGACCAGCCAGTTCATGTGGGAAAAAGATTTCTCATTACACTTGAAATCAGTCTTACACAATTTGTGAAATGCAGTTCTGGAATATGCAGTGCCATCAGGCAAGAAAAACTGATGCATTAAGGTCGTCAGCTGACTTTGTTTTATTGCCGCATGACGTTGCTGAGTCTAGACCTGAGCAACTGAAGCCTCTGTATCCCGAGGGGTGTACAGTACACTGGCCACTATGCGTGATGGTGCATTGCTTTGTGCGCTTTCTGTGCATTCTTACCCTGATGCACCCATCACTCTTGAACAGTTTCAACCTGGACTCGTCAGACCACATGACCTTTTTCCAATGCTCCAAATTACAATCGTTATGCTCCCTCCCCTAGCAAATTCAAGCAGTTTCTCTCCCAAATTAGTCTCACTCACACAGCTGTTTAGTCCCAATCACATGACTTCTTGTTACTCTATACGTGTTAAAGCGCTCTTTGACCGATTAAAAAAAAAAAAAAAAATTTTTATACCTTGTAATCATGTTTTGTTTGATATTCTTGTTAAATAAAAGTCATTCAGGGATGTTAGAGCATCTAGGCGTTTTAACTGCCTTAATGCACACATGATACACAAGCATTTTCTGCTCATCACTGCTGGTCACTGGCACACACTAGGCTACACACCAAGTTGCTAAGCTACTGATATTTACTCAAATACGTCTTTTGTATCGCGTGTAGCCATGCCTTGCATAATGCTCCGTCTTTTAACGCAACCAAGTAGAAATGAACACTGATTTGTGCTCTTGACGGAGCCTATAGCACCACACCACATTTTGCTGTTACTGAGTGAGATCAACCGGCTTCAGATGTGTTTTACCTCTAATATGCAATTATATAACAGTCAGTTCAGACAGAATAATCTGATTGAACATGATTGCTGATAAGGAGCACAACAGCACTGGGACATTTAGCTATATACTGTGTACTCATCACTAGGGTTCTAACAATCTCTAATTACACCAACTGTTGGTCGACAGCACGGGTGAAAGTACGTCACTACGGTCCACAGTACTGGAAAGAGAAGAGAGCAAGTGTCTGCCAAAACCCACATTCAAAACTGGTCACAGAAGCACTTTCAGCAAGAAAATACATCTCATAACGTAATGTCTAACCATCATCTAACACAAGGCTGAATCCCAAATTCCTTTCTACAGCCAGGTCAAGGGCACTACTTGGTATGTGGAACAAGGGATTGTACATTCTAGCTCACTAACGTTCCAGTTAACACTATTTGTGATTCAACCCCAGAATAAAATGGGCTTAGCTGTGATGATATTCAGTACAACAGTGCTTTCTTCATATTATATTGCTTAAATTTGTTACAGGATTGAAAATAGTTCAGTGGTTAAGACATTGGACTTCGGTTCAGAAGGTCCTAGGTTCAAATACCACGAGCACCAAGTTGCCACTACCGGGGCCTTGAGCAAAGCCCTTAACCCCTTAACTGCTCATATGCATAATGAGGTAAAAATCCAAGTCTCTCTGGATGAGGGCGTCTGAAATGCAACCTTAACGGTTCAGCAAGAAAAAAAAAAACTTAAAATCAAGCTTAAATCAGTCCTGAATAGTTTCCCCCTCTTCCAGCCTCACTTTAGAAACTGTTTCACTCAGTCCTTCCTGTTTGCGCTTACTCCTTCCTTCCCTTGCTTTAATAGTAAAAGTGTTAAATATTATATGTAAATCAAACAGCCATAACAATAAAACCACTGACAGGTGAAGTGCCAAAATAACATTGATTAATTTGTTCATTTATTTGATTTAAAGGGGTGGAATATACTAAGCAGCAGGTATTATGCAGAGGCAAGTTCTCAATGTTGATGTTTTCAAAGCAGAAAAATACCCAAGAATAAAGAGTTCTGAGCGTCCTTGAGAAGGGCTGAACTGCGATGATACATGACCGTGTCCGAAAGACTACAAAAAAGGAAGAGCATGTGTATGGAACAAACACATTGTAGAAAAAGTTTCTGCAATTTTAATAAGAATCGCAAAGTCCAGCAAATTCATTTCTAGTACAGAATTATGAAACAGTGATGCTGTTCTTGTTTAAAATGTGGGTTGGCAGGGTCGTTGTGTACGCCGGATAGAGCCAGAGAGAAAGATACAAACCAGCTGCCCTCATCATCCACATGGAACTTTTCTAGCGGCATTAACATTCTCATAGTAACGTTGTAGGATGTGCCAGCCCTCTACAGCTTTCTCACCAGGAGCCGGACAGCGAGAGCCCTGAACTTGCCACAGACGGCTGCAGTTAAAATAAATCCTGCGGTTTGTGTACGACATAGAGGATTTTGCTACATTCTGCGGTTTCATTAAAAATGTAATGCGTTGGTTAGGCCTGAGGCCGGAGTTAAATCTCACTTCTCCAAGCTTCTCAGAACAAAGCGCAGGTTAAATCTGGCATATTCCTAGAAGTGCAGGTTCCCAGAGGTTTCTGTACAAATCCTCTTTAAAAAGCAGCTCGGAATTACGCCTGCAGCGTTCCTGTACCGGGTCACAACATTGTCTGTGAGCGTGTTGTTACATCTGGGACTGAAATCTCAGCAAGAGGACAAGCATGGGCACACGACGGGTATGCCAACTATTCCTGATTAGAATCTGCAGGTCAAAATATGGAGCTAAAAAAAAAAATAAAAAAAAAAACCCTGGATAAATTGCTCATGCTCTGAAAATGTGAGATTTTCTGATTTATCGGGTTATTAGGTTAATTAATTTTCAGAGTACACACAATTACGACAAAACAAAAAGGAAATAATGCTGCCTGAGAGACATGTGATGCTGAAAAAAAAAATACTTGTATATTTTGTTTCCTTGGACAGCAATGAAAAAAGCTAGTTGGCCAAAAGTTTGTGGACAACTTCAATCTGTCTTAAACCTGGAAGCACACAATTATCTAGGGTGTCCTTGTATGCTATAACATTATGTAGTTTCCCTTCAATGGAACAACAAGATTTGTGTGGAAGGACTCTGACCTCGAACGGTGACTTTGCGCCAGGCGTCCTCATCTATCATCAGTGTCTAAGCTCTTGCATTCTTTACACAAATCCCAACAGCCATTCTCCAAGGCTGAGTGGACAGACTTCTCACAAGAGTGAGCAAAGGAAGAACAGATCATACTATGGCGTTGTTGAAAAGGGTTTTCGATGGCCAGGTGTCCACATAATTTTGGTCAAATATTATGTAGTAACTAATTATGTCAACTACTTCTGATCAACTGGTAGAAATATGCACAACAATGCGAACACTACATGGCTCTGTTTGACTGCAGCCAGACTACACTTGGAACCAGAATAAACCGAAGAGCACAAGTAAAGTGGGACCAGTTGTTTTTTATTGCACTCAAGCGCAACTAATGCGACCTCATCTGCCAAATCACAGCACACCCTAACCCAACAGGGTCCAATGCAAACGTAAGCACCGTAAAATAGCAATGGCTTAACTCATTTGCGGGTGATGCGTTTCACGCTGCATGAAAATCAAAATCACAATATGGCTTTTGGCCTTTGTGCAATTATTTCATCACAAAATGATGCAATTTTATTACAAGGAAAATTCAAATAATCTGCAATTTATGCAGAGTTGATCAATAATTTAAGTATTTTTTTAGATATATATTTTTAACAAATTTTGAGTTGATTAATACTGGCAAGGATTTAATTACTTGCTGTTAGCCTGGATGAATATATTTAATGACAAATGAATACATTACACAATCCCAGTTTAAATGTAATTTTTTTTTTCAATTTAATTTTATATTTTAAATGCATTTCACAAGTGCAATGTGTTTTTTTTTGTTGTTGTTGTTGTTCCTAGTTCTTACAGGAACATACCAAGTCCAGTTCAAATTTAAGGTCATCCTGATTTATTACACCCATTCTGCATTATAAGAAACAAAATCTATGTGACTTTTATGAAGCTGTGTAAAAAAAAAACATGACATTCGAGTACTCACCTACAAAACTCTGCTTCTTGGTCTCCCACAGTGGAGCAGCTCGGACTCCATTAGCCACCAAGGCAAAAAAGGCCTTCTTAACCTGAGACAACAAAGGGAGAAATTAAATGGGTCATGGTACACTCTCAGAAATAAGGCCATCAAGCTTTCTTTTTCCTTAGGAAGCATTCATAGGACACGTTCTATAAGACTATTATACATGGACTAGAACACTAATGAAAGATTACACTACACTAGTTTTATTTTCTTACATAAAAGATGCATCCTGAATGTACAGAACTGGCACATTTAACGGCACCACCCTAATGACAAGGAAAAGACAGACTGGTACCTTTAACCCCAGAGTCTGCTGACGTAGCAGTGTTGTGCTGTGACAGGCAGAGAGCGCTGTATCCAGGGCAGACACTAAATCCTATCCACTCTGGCTGATTATATGATCAGTTCTTTATACCCACAGGAAAATATTATAAAAGAGCTTTAACACTGTGGTGTCTTTCAATGTCCTGTAGTTAAAATTAATTTGTAATATCAAGACCCCCCCTTAGAGACCTTTCGGCTGAAAGAAGACAGAAACAGAACCCTCATAAGTCCTGGCCCTCAATCCAAACTGACGCAGAACAAATTTCACGCTCTATAAATAAATGCATTCAGTATTTTGGTGGCTTAATCCTCATAATACCTTCACTTACGATTAATGCAATGACGGCTATAAAAAGAAAAAAAGAAGGGGAAAAAAAGCCTATTCGTTTTAAAAGCTGTTCGATTCAGCACAAAGCAGTCAAACACAAATTGTTAATCACTGCAGCTCAGGGCTCTCCTACTGTATATAAATCACCAGAACATCTCTTCTCTCATGGGTTCCTGCTCCAGCGTAGTCAGAGACTATTAAACTTTAATCGAGCCTCAGTGAGAGGACGTAATGAGACGAGCCCCTGGGCCACTTTCTCGGATAAATAGAAACTCCTGGATGGAAGAGGGGATGTGATCATCCTCCACGCCCCTCCTGCCAGCTAGCACAGCGCTGCGGTGACTCACGTATTCGCTGTGCTGCCGCACTTTGGGGGAAAAAAAAAAAGGACTGCAGTGTTTTGTTGGGGCAAGACTGCACATCCATCAGCAACATGATGAGCTGTACAGCTCATTGTAGATTGAAGAGTCGCATTTTTAAAAGAAATTATAGCTCATGTCTTTTTTACGTACACCTTTTAAACTTTGTGCAAGAGCTCAACACTGCTTCAATGACATGACCGGGGAGGAGCATGACGATTACCCACGAGAGCTTATTGTACAGACTTGTTATAATTTTTTATGAATGAAGGCATAAAACCGACTGACATTTACAAAAGACTTCAAGCACAGTGCAGTGATGAGACTCTTATCTGCAGTAAAATATTCCTAAGGTGCAAATATTTTGAAGAAGGCTGTACGTCCGTGAACGATGATTCTTGCTGAGGGGGTTCAGAGTCCACCGGACATTCAGAGAGATGCGCACGACTGATCGACGGATAACTCGTCACCACCTTGTGCAATACATGGAGTTACTGCCACATCTCCTGTACAGTCCTGACCTGGTTACAAGTCATTTCCGCATGTCTGGGCCATTAAAAGAGTTCCTAGGAGGCCAGTGTTTCAGAGGTGAAGCAGTCTAAAACTGATTATGGTCCGAAAAGTTTCCATCATTAAATAAAAGCCTTACACTGGTTCACTAGGTTACTCCCAAAAAGAAAGGATTTTTGGATGGAAGAGTTAACCCGAATACCTAAGAAACAGACAGGGTTTTAGTCATCACTAAAAGACTGCCAGTGACTCACACGGAAGTCCATCCCGCCATTTAGAAGCAAGAACAGAGAATATTTGCTACATACATGTCTTGCTCAATCCCTGAGAGATGATGCGACCAGTCGAGCAGTGCTGAAGGATCCCAGCACTAGTGAAAAGCTGGGATTAGTATAACCGGGGGTTATATAGCAATATAAAGGAACTGTATTCTATTATTCTGCAAAAGTGTCCTTAAATAGTAACCTCATGAACAACAGTCAATAACGCAGAAAACATAGCAAACCTTCCCAAAATCGTGTAGCTGAACACTGACTGTCCCCCTCAGAGCATGTGAAAAACAGGGAAAAAAATGGAAAGTTTTATAGAAATCCCAGATTCAAATTTCAAACAGTTCACACATATAGAAGCTCTCAGCTTCCTAGCCAAGCTGCAGACCCATTTTAACCCCGTGAAACAATTAACGCTGCAAATTGTACATGACTTCCAGAAAAAGAACGAAGTGTAATATTCTGCAAGCCTATTTTTCCCCCCTCTGAAATCCATGCTTCAGTGATGAAAAGTGCTAGCGGGAGAACGAGGGGGTGCTGGCTCACTGCCCTGCTGCTCTTTCACTCTGACAGTAAAGGGCACTGGAGGCTTAAAAGGAGGGTCAAAGTCTTGCTTTTAAGGTTCAAACACAGAGGGAAAGCAAACATGAAAGTGTACGCTCCATCCCGGATTTATGTCTGGATCTTTTCGATTGACTGTATTCTTTTGAAAAACCTCGAAAGGACAAGTCTGATGATTAGGGAGTAGGCTGAGACATGTGTGTCGGTGCTCAGGCATGCCAGAAATAATTTGCATAACAAACATGGTAAAAAAATTATTGCTGTGTCATGGCAAGTCATCATTCCTGTAGATTCATGTGGTACTATTACAACATCCACAAAACAAGATAGTTCCTTTTAACACTTCTGTTATAGCATCAATAAATGCTCAATTCAAATGATATGGCAGCCCTGGAGCAGAGAGGCTTGCTCAATGTTCTTTGGCAGTGGTAGTTCTTGAGCCCCTGATTTTCTCATCTGTAAATCTTAACAATTTGAGCCACCACTGCCCATTATTAATGGGACTACTATTTAAAGTTGTTTGGAATTGCCTCTTAACCATCCATGTTGTGTTTCATGGCTAAAATGAGCTATAAAGCATCGAAAAAAAATGTGAATCCCAAATCTGTCTCTAAACCCTTGATCAAGGGCACTGCTTGATGTGTGGAAGAAGGGATTGTACACCCTAAATAGTGCACTAGTTTACATAGAACCATTTCGAATTCAAATTTTATTTGTCAGATACAGAACTAGGGTTGGGTACCGAAAACCGGTGCCAATACGGCACCGGTACCTATATAACCGGTATGTACCGGACCAAAACAGAACGCGAATTTCGGTGCCTCATTTCGGTGCCACTTAAATGCCTGAACTGTCGATTTAAATATTTGTTCTCTGGGGCTATGATGATGACAGTTGTAATAAGCATTAGATTCATCAACACACATGATCGCTAGTAAAATTTAAATACTGCATTCATGGGGTGTCAGAAATGATCGAAAAATAAATTACTTCCTTAATTTAAAAAATCTTGAGGACTTTGGAAAGCTTTGATAATACAAATCCAAAACATTGTTGCAGTAATGTTACTGTTCATTTTATTTTTTGTAGATTAAAAGTTTATTAGATTAGCTAAAAAACACAAATCATCGGGAAATGAGACCATCCGAGATGCGCGTGAACGCAGCAACTAACGTTACACTTGCTCTGACGGCAGCAGGTGGTCTACCGCTATCTTAACTTGCTAAATTAAACACCTTCAGTTAAAATGTCTAAAACTAAACGGTCAAAAGTGTGGCTATATTTCACAAGAAAGGATTCCAACACCGCGACGTGCAGTAAATGTTTTACAGCAGCTGCGTGTAAAGGGGGAAACACGTCAAATCTAATGAACCATTTGAGAGGACACGGAATAAAGTTAAAAGCAGAGGGATGCACTGTGTTTGACAGCTTGCGGACAACAGCTGGCACTATTGGTGTGGATGAACCCAGCCCCAGTCATACCAACCATAGCAAAAAGGAGTCCAGCAATTATGACGACGACAGCAGCCTTTCCGCAGGTTAGTAGTAGGCTAATGTAATGTTAACTGCAAAATCAAATCTTGCATTCATGCTAACAAATGGTCAAATGATTTGTAAAATACTAATGTAACATGGATTCTGTTTATAATTATGGCTTTCCAGCTAATACTTAAACTTTTAATATATTGTTCAATTTAAGCATTCAATTTTTTGTTCAATAGAAATGTATTCTTGAGTCATCCACCATCATTTTGTGGCTTTTGCAAAGTATCGGTTCAGGCACCGTTTTGGCACTGGTACCGGTTTAAAAGTATCGATTTGGCACCGATATTGAAAAAAACCCAAACGATACCCAACCCTATACAGAACACAGTCATACACAGTACGATATGCAGTGAAATGCTTATACGACCGCCCGTGACCTTACACTAAAGAGAATAAACAGTCAGTGGAAAAATAAGTTATGAAATAAAGTATGAAATTAAATAAAGAAAACTCTAGCTATGGAAATATAGCTATAGAAGAATATAAAAAATATCATATTAAAATTAAAACATATATTTAAAATATAAAATATAGAAAACAACCTATAAAAATATAGAAACTTGGTCGTAAAAAGTCGTATAATTTACATTATGTACAGTAGACAAATATGAATTGAAATGATTGGAAATGTTCCATATGGCGAATGTATGAACAGGGAACAGTTAGTCCTATGATTTTTGATTTAACCTCAGAAATAAAAAATTTTAGCTGATATTCTAAAGCAGAATAAGATAAGAGTATAGAGAATAAAAAGAGGCATCGTGCCTACAACCACAATCCAGCTGTGCTGATATTCAGTACAACAGCACTCTCTCTCATGTCATACTGCTTAAATGTTATTGGATTGGGAGGGGGACAATTTCAATAGCATTATTAGCATACTTGGATACGTAAATACATCTAATTATACTTATTGTGCAAAACAATCACTGCTGAAAGAAATAAATGTGAAAAAAAAAAAACTTAACACTGGATGTGCTGACATAACACTGATTGAAGAAATTCAAAACTGCTCAAACGTGAAATAACGTGAACTAAGGCCAACATTACCAGTTCAGCAAAGCAAGAAAATGCCTTCCGTCAAGTCTCAATGAGTCCTAAATAGTTTTTCGTCTACCCCCTCTAACCTCTGAACAAGGGCACTGCATTTTGTGTGGAACAAGGGATTGTACACCTCTACATAGCGCACTAGCTTTCCAGTTTATGCTATTTGGGATTCCTCCTCAGATGGTTACTAAGTTAGATATTAATTAGAAAGCTTGAAATGTCAGCATTAGTTAACGTTACCTGGACATACTTTTATGAAGCGCAATTCCATAGCATTGTCTCAATTAAAAAAAAAATAAAAAAAACACTGAATGAGCTAACACTAATGCTAATGCTAGCCAACACCACCAAATACAGAAGGAATCCCATACTTGTACACCATCTGAGGTAATCACGTTTATGGTGATAAATCAAACTTCTCCAAATGAATATCTCCTCATTACCTTCTCCATTTTTCATATGCTTGTTTGTTTTCTTGAATAAGTTGCAAAAACCACCACAACATATTGCATGTGAAAATAATGAGCAGAACAGAAGCTAGCAATTGCTAGGCTACTCTTATCTGTGTGACAAAGTATCAAGTAATCTGGAAGGTAATAAATTATCTGAAGGCTTTTATTTAAGTAATCCGTCTGTTATCAACAAAAACACACAGTAGCCTCATGTCTGTTGCCGGTACTTCTGCCGCTAATTGCTGTGACTGAAATTGTGTTAGTAACGTGTCGATCAGTAAAAAGAGCTATAGAGGAAGCATCAGATACGACACTGACAAGAACAGATACTACACTTGTTAAATAAGAAAATGGAAAAGTGGAACATCCTGTCCCGTAGGAGAAACCTTCTAAAAATACCCAACAAAAAATACATGTAGAAACCAGCACCATGTGAAAGATTCTTCTTTTTTTTTTGTTAAAGAGAAACACGAGTTAATTCTTTTGTATTCATTAGGTCATTTACAAACCTGCAATTTATTCGCAGAAAAAAAAAATACATTAATACATGAGTGGACCAGTTTGTAAACCTGGCCCTTTTTCCCCCTTGGCTCGGTTTCACAGAGAGAAATACCCAAGTGAACCAAACCTCACAGGGAACAAAAATGTAAACACAGGAAGAAAATCTGTGTTGTGAACTGGTGAATACTCCTATGAAAGAAATTTGCTCCGGAACATAAAGAGAAATGGCACGTGCTTGTGATGGCGGTAATTATCTGGGCAACATCCGAAATTAAACTATTACAGCAGAACGCTGAATAGACTAAGAGCCGCTTAGCTTAAATAAGCAGAGCGCTCTGAAATCAGACTACGGAAATCAGACCGCGGTTCTATCAAACACAAACTGTTCCAGAGTTCGCCTGGGACCGGACTGAGCGCGAGTCTTAGTGCAGGTTTGTTGTGTTGCTTGCGTTACTGTGCTTTCACTGTATTAAATAAGATGTTATTGTATTTAGCGTATGTACTACAGAATTAGCAGTTACTACAGAAACAATACAATTTTTCTGCCAATTAATGGGGCAATTAATTTTATTAATATAAACTTTATATTTAAGTTCATATTTAGTGTGTCAGAGTTGAGAATTCAGCAATGATGTATTATTAGGGTTGCCATAATAGTAAAAGGTATTAATAACTCGGGTCCTTCTCACTTCACTTCGCTTGACCCCACCCCTGCCAACTGACCACCCCCCTTTACCACGGACTGTGGAAATTTCACACTGAGGGAAAAATGCAATATTGATTATCTACTGAAACAAAAACTCGTACCATTATAAAATGTAGAATATTGAAATGTGTATAATTTTGATTATTTTACAAGACGTATAGATAAAATCCTATCATGCCGTTTTTTTTTTTTTTTTTTTTACAGATTACTACCCTATATAATACTAATATTTTTAAAATCATTGGGTCACAGTAAAATTATGTTGTCTATACATATTAAAATAGATATATAAATCCCTTTGAGCTCAACTTCTTTTTGTGCAATGACTGCCGGAAGTGGACATAAAAAATTTTCCACCAAAGTGATGCTCCCTACAATGCTCACTTGCTCCCTACACTGCTCACAGTTTTCTTAAAACTGAGCAGTTTCGCTCCCTGCAGTTTAAAATCATACTTAAATCTGAAAATCCTGTGCAGTATACTTTGCAGGAAACTGATGTTAACGCACCCTTAATCTTAATTTTCTTAATGTTTCAGTTTAACTCCCATAATTGCCATCAGCCATCTTTAAGCTTTAATTATCAGTCAGATTTTATTGTTGCTTTCCCTGGTTTTCGATTTTTTGTTTCCTGAGGAAAGACATTTTAATGACATATTCATCTTTATTGTCTTGATTATCTTGATATTTATGACATGCATTTAAAAGCTGAGTGGTAAATAAGAGCTAACTGCGCCATTTGTGATCTTAATAATCAATTAGTTGCAACCCTACGTATTAGAAATGCAAATTGCCTATTTTATCTAAAATCCAAGCCAACAAAATGCCCAAGCAGCACTCTTCCCCTATTTATTCATTCTTTCATCACCGTCAAAGACGTTTAGACGTGAACTTTGTAATAGTTTCTGTCGTTGCTCGACGTCCCAGTCGTACTCATTTGTTTGAAGAAAGAATAAACACAAGTTTTCTGATTGACAGAATCCAAGGTCATTACTGAGGCAGGTATTGTGTGCGCAGTAAACGGGCGAGCACTTACTTGTAGCGTTGTGTCGAACACCACCAGCTTGGAACTAGTCGGGACGATGTCATAGCACTTGTGGGACTTCATAAAGCGCATGTAAATATCACTGTCAGATTCTTCGACAACTGCAACGGAAAGAGACAAAAGCTGCATTGAGTCTTGAGTACAAAGAAGCAAAGGAGCTGAACATTTACATCCATAAACAGCGGATAAATCAAGCAACGTTTACAAAGCTTTCAAGCAATAAGCTTCGCCTGAAGCACAGGTTAAACTCTCTCCAAAGATAGTTTTTTGGAGGGGAAGTGAAGAGTAGTGTAAGCAGATCTAAGCTGAGTTTATGGTAAGGTTAAAGGAGTATGCAAATGCTCAATGAGTTCTGTTAAAACTAATTATTTTTCTTTTAATCTCGGTAACAATTAGCCATTCGATCAAATGCTAAAGTACTCATTCAAGTGAACATTCATCAAAACAACTTGAAAAAGAAAACTCTACAAAGTCACACAGTCTGAGCAGAAAAGCTGCATCTCAGCCCATCTGTATCTGCCGTCCTACTCCATCCACACATTCTGATTTCAGTCGCCCTTGGCAGTTTCTACAGTATCATTCACACAAGATTGGACCGGTTTCCAAGGACGAGTCTTTTGCTGGAAGGGGCATTTTTTAGGGGCCATTGAGGCATTTTCCTGCTCAGGCCAAATGTAAAAAAAAAAAAAAGGAAAGAAAGAAGAAAGAAAGCCCAGGCCCCTTCATGGCGCCACTCGCTTTCTCGAGTTGTGCCATGCAATGATCTTTATCTTCTGCCATGCTGCCAGTTCCTGTCTTTCAGGAAGATCTGCTCGCATGGCCCACTCCTTTCCACATTTCTGCTTAGCCTTATTTAGCAATAAAAAAATATATTTTAAAAAAAGGTGGGAAAGCTTCAACTTGGCAGCTTGTGAAATTCACAAAAGTTTGTTCTCACTCTTAAATGACCATGCATGAGTTTCAGCAAGATACACACCCCACGCAAATCGCTAGACTGAGAGCCTGGGGGGGGAAACGGATTACACGTTCATGTTTTTCAGTTTTTCCATTCACAGTTACCTAGCAGACACAATGTTTAAACTTCCCTCATTAAATAATATCAAAGGGGAAAAAATGGTTTCTAAAGAACTTGCCAAAGAAATCTTTTTTTATATGTGCCATTGTCTATTTCAGCATAAGCCATTGCAAATCCTGTTACTGCACTACACAAAGCGAGAATGTTGTTTAACTGTTGAAACTACATTTTCTAGACATATCAATTAGCTCAAACAGATGGTAGACAATGTTTACAGGATGTGAAAATGGTGAATAAGCCAAGCAAAACAGTACAGTGCAACATAAAAAGTGTCTGTTGACACTGCTCCCAGTGAAAATCCGGGGTTAGATCTATGATGTCACAGTTTTCTGTTGTCCTCTGCTCGTCTTTATGCCTCACCGTGAAAGCTTCGGTTCCAGAGCGGTTTGACTTTCATGAGCAAACTGCTACCTGATTGGCAGCTTTCAGAAGTGTCCATACCAAATACTTGGTAAAGAATAATGTATACGATAACTACTAGAGATGAAAAACTATTTTTACATCTAGAGATTGATTTTACAAATAGAGATGAACCGGTCAATCTGCCTCAGATATAACCGTTTCTATACCGAATAGACGCAAAGAAACGTCTGAATGGCCAACAGAAATGCAAGTCTTGAGTCACCCCTCATTTCTTTAGATTAAATTAACTACATAGATTTAACGATTGGGAACAAATGTTTTACTGCGACAGGCTGCAAAGTGCCTAAAGACAGAATTTAAAAACTGATTGGTTAACAATTTCAGCAAGCATCCTCATTTCCTCAATTCTCGTCTGTTCCAACCACTCAGCATCCAGAATCACCAGTATACTAATCACTGACCTGACTATCTGAACCTGTTTCTTACTGGTTGACATCAGGTACAGGGACAGGAGTGAAAACGAAAGGTAAAAAAAAGTCTAAGAAGTGTAGAGAACTATTCCACATGACTACATTAAAAATACAAGAAAGTTTTTGGAAGCAAAATTTGAAGAAATGACTAATACTCATATACAGTAAGTTCAAAAGTATCATAAAAGCTGCAGGACTGTAGGTGGTGAGTACTGGTCACTCACAGCATGTGGACAATCATTTATTCTGTCAATTCCTCCCCTTTCTCATGAAAAAAAAAGGAATCTGAACACCCTAACCCATTGAAATTTTGTCAGAAGGTAAATAATTGTCCCAAACCTTATGAACTTGGTGGGCCTTTCTTTTAAAACAGACAGCTCATCACACAAAGCAGGGCAGAGCATGGTGGTGTGTGTGTGGGCTGATTCTCTTCATCTGGGAGATAGAGACAGTCAAGCTACCGGGAATCATGGAAAGATCTAAATACCAATCTGTTTTGGCACGAGATCTCCAGGCCTGTTATTCCGGCACAAAAACGACACAGAGCCCAAATCAGGAAGATCAAAGTTTGGAATGTTCCAGTCTGAGCCCAAAGCTAAATCCTGTCAAAAAAGCTGTGGAATGAAGAGGGCTGTGCACGAGAGATCTCTCGCAATTTGATGGAGATGCAGCACTTTTAGCTAACCGATCGAAGTCAAATAAAAAATAAATGAAAAATCTAAATCAATAAGCGTCACCTTGGTAGATTATTACTGAAGAGATTTGTTTAAGTCTTTCCTACTACTAAAACTTTTCTATTTACTTTTCACTCACATTTTGTTGGTTACCGAATTAAATTAAAGGTAAGAAGTGATGTAACATGATTTATCTTACTCTTTTGTTTTTCCATTTATAAAATTTCGCTCCATTAACGTGACTATATTTCTTCATCAGCACCTTTCCCTCTGACTTAAACCTGTTCAAGATTAGCTCATGGAACCAAAGCCAATTAACAGAAGCAGTTTCCAGCTGCTGCTCCCTGGGTAAACACACTGGACAGACATAATACAGCCTGACTGAACAAAGACTGTTCATTGTCTTCACCTTATTAATTCTTGAAAAAAAAAAATGAGTCAATAAATGTTGTCTCAGAAAAACGTTTGAATCATAATATTAAGAAATAACACTGATGTTTTTGTATATTCTTTTAAACAAAATGCTGGTTCATGAGAACCTTTAAATGAGCTACAGTGGATTTACTGGCGAGACAGGACACTTTGGCACACAGCCACTGAGCTATTCAAAGCAAACCTGCAGAATGGTCATCTTTGTTGTTTGGTATACAGCTTTAAAAGGATACTGCAGGGAAAGGAGGGTAGGGGGAGACTTTGTAACTGTTTGGCTATTACCGCTTTGAGCCTCCCTTTATCCACATGTCCACCCACCTAACATTCGTGACAGAGCTTTTGTGGACAGAGGTCTGAATAGAAAAGTTTAAAAATGTTTCAAAAGTGTGTGTGCATCTACACATTCACATAATGATGAAGTCAAAGTCTATTGCCCTCAACACTACTGGCTAAAAGGATTTCAATGACTGTGCTTTTTACAGGTCTCCACCAATCCCCAAACAAACCTTCAAAGGTCCCAGATGTTACTTTGTTAACATGGGTCTCAGGGATCTCCAAAGTGCATCTGTTAATGCTCCATCTAAAACACCCTTCAGATAATGCAGGTTTTCATACCTCAAACTCGCTTTAGTCTACTCCTCTTCTATACGCACTGTTTCAGTGTCTATGTACAGTAAATGAAATACTGCTGAGCCACGCCCCTCTAGAGAACAGCAGAGCTCAGCAACAAGTCAGGGGAGGGCATCTTCTTATGAGGTCACATTAGGGGGGTAAAAATCTAATACAATAATAAAATTGAAAAAATATTTTTCCCCCCTCCTCAGGTCCCCCCCCTTTATTGTCCTACAGTTAGTTCTGACAGAGTAATCTGATTGGACAAGAGAGCATAACAGCACTGGTATGTTTGACTATATGAATCACTATATGCAAAGTATATATACATTTTGAATGTAAGTGCCAAAACTACCACTAACTGGTTTGCTGACTATGGTTCTACTATGCTGGATTGCCCAACCAACTCTCCTGACCTGAACACCATAAAGAATCTATGGGGCATCACCAAGAGGAAAATGAGATACCACAATACAACAATTAGATGAGCTGAAGGCTGTTATTAAAGCAACACGGTGTTAAGTAATGCCTCAGCTATGCCACAGGCTGATTGTCTCCATGAAATGCCACATTGATGCAGTAATTCTTGCTAAAGGAGCCCTGACCAAGTATTGAGTGCATATATTAACGATTTTTAATAGATTTTTTCCCTTTTTAATTAATCTTGGGAAATATCCAAAATATTTTGAGATAGTGGATTTTTTTTTATTAGTTGTAAGTCAATCATTGAAATTACAACATAAAAGTGTAAAATATTTCACTTTACATTATTTTTTTTATTTAGATACACTGTATAAATCCATCTTAAAACAATAATACAAAATAAAAAGACTTACTTACTTTTGGCTCACTTGTTTAAATTTAAGATAATCTGCATAATAGACCACTCATTCTTTTGCTAGAAGTTTAACACTCAATAAAGATCAAAACATGTTCCGATTTGTAAACGGCAAGACCTCATCACGGTAATCATTTCTACAACACCTAGAGGCAGCTTATCCAAAGTGAGCTTTACTTTGTTCTTATCGCACATTGCCTTTGGTGCCAAATCAGACATTTCAGCATTTGGCTTTAGTCTTTCTTCTCTTGACTGGTTGAGATTCATTACAGAATGCTTAAGCCCCAGGAGATTTCTCATTAAACACAGCGACGATGTTTGCACTCGACATGGAGTTCACGAAGATTAAAGTATCGTCACACTTGACTTCGAGTGGCTCGTCTTCATTATTGCAGGTCTACAGATGCTACAAATTTTATTTAACTCTGATCAGTTGCTGCTAGCAATAAACACCTTGGCCCAAGTTATATATTTACGACGTTATATTAAACAGCATGATGGCCGCCACCCTGAGTGTGCAGAGCAAGCACGGTCATTAAAACGAATATCGTTTGCACTGTTTGTACCTCAACTTCAGAGTGGAAAGGAAGTGTGCTTGTCTCAGTGCTCACTGAACTCAAGTGCTCTCATATGCACGCTAGAGCTTCTATGCATGCTCATTTCACTGCCTCACATTTGCATAAACCTTTGTGTGAGCTCAGTTCACAGCACCTTGCGAATGGTTAATGATCATACTCACTGATACGCTTCTCTGGCCTCAGGTCAGCCATCTTTGCGCTCTCTATTTAAGTTACAGTAATACTTTGTATCTGGCTCTTTTTTTTACCCTGTAACAACAGGTAAATATGCACAGTATCAGACAATTACCAATACAGGTATCTAGTATACAACAATTCCATTAAGTCTTTCAGGAAGTTTTTACACCTGAATATATAGTTTTTGATAATGAACAAGAAGTGTGGTGATGCATGATCTGGATTAAACACAAAAAAACTTGCTTCAAATTCCAAATTCACCATATGATTAGTCAGGAGAATGGGTATCAGGTTCTTCTATGCCACATCATTTGCCATGATCATGGTCATTGAGTGGCTCCAACCAGCAGTCTTCCGATAACATGATCACAGTACGACGGTACTGAGAAGCACAAAGAAACACAGGCACCAACAAGAGGATGTTATCATTTAATTTGCTTTTTTAATAATAAATAAGTCAAAAGGAAGTACAGTTTTCATCCTCCTTCAACTTCTCCATTCCTGACCATTTCACTTGGTTTTACATAGCGTTTGCATATTTTTGTCCTGCAGAACATTTGGGTTGCTTACACTGCAGTGTTATTAGAGCTGTGCAACTCAACCCATTATGTAATTTAACTGATCTTTACTGTTTATTTAATTAACCGAATCGATATCAGTTTTCAATTTAGAATCAATGCTAAAAAAATTTTTTTATTACTATTTAGGTAAACTTTCAAATGCTGTATGCACTAAAACTGATCAATTCCATTTGAAAATATACAGCAGCTTTTTGCATAAAGTACAAACCAGTTTTTATCTTCTGCAAATACTCAAGTTTTGTGAGAGTATCACCAGAACTTTTTTTTTTTAAACAGGTTTGTGTGCTGTGGTGGAGCAAAAGATTATTGCTTTATAAGAGAGATGACATTTTAAAAATTAACTCTATTTACACAGGATTTAAATGCTTATTAGATACTTTTAGGAGTTTTTAATACTTCAAAACATGTGAGATAAATAGCTGCTTGAGACGAATCAGCAGCTAACATTGCTAACCGTAATGCCTAATGAAAATAAATAAATAAAAAATATGTTAGATTCACAGCTTTAGGGAGAATGTTTCTATCTGTATAAAGTGACACATTATTAATTAATTCAATTAATAAACGAATGAATAAAATTAATAACAAGTCTCATTTTGTGTTAAGGAACTAATCAGCTGAAAAATACCTAAAACATGAACTTTCATTAATTCTTCAATAATAGTAACAGTATCTCCCTGATTTCAAACATTTATGCTAGGTACAATCATATGGTTTATTGCAAATTAAACCTGAACACACACACACATACATATACCTCAGCATGTGCTTCATATTGCTAACTAGAACAGTTTTTGACCAGGTAAAGACTTTTTGCTCTGCCTGAAAATGAAAAAAGTCTTTCTAAAATTGTTTTATGCTGAATTAAGGAAGTGGTAGGACAAAAAAATGCTTTGTTGGATTTCAGAGAGGTCAAAAACCCAGGTGAGTTGAGCAAATAAGCAAACAAAGTGATGTTATCCGTCCCGGGGACCATGAGCTAATGCTACTGTTTACTAAAAACAAACGGCAGTTAGAAAGTATATGATCTCATTTTTTCATGACCTTTCACCTGGAACTATTTCAGTATTATAAGTACCCAGCAAAACAAACCAAAGGATTAACTGTACACTGCAGGATTTTGTACTTGCTTCTTATAGTTACCAAAAGATAAACTTTGTGTGGACATACACCAATCAGCCATAATATTAGGACCACTGAGAGGTGACGCGAATAACATTAATTATCTTGTTACAATTGCGGCTGGAATTGGGTGGAATATATAAGGGTGAAATTGAACATTTTGTCCCTGAAGTTGATGTGCTGGAAGCAGGAAAAATAAAACTGAGGATTTGTATGACTTTGACATGGATCAAATTGTGATGGCTGGACAACAGGGTCAGAGCAGCTCAAAACTGCGGCTCTTGTGGGATGTTCCCGGGCTGCAGGGGTCGGTCCACCAGAGGTGCAAAGAAGGAAAACCAGTGAAGGCTCACTGATGCACATGGGAAGCTAAGGCTGGCCCGTGTAGTCTGACCCAATAGAAGAGCTACTGTAGCTCAAATTGCTGAAATAAGGTAATGGTGATTCTGATAGAAATTAGTCAGTAAATGCCAGGCATGGCAGTTTGTTGCATATGGAGCTGCGTAGCTGCAGACCAGTCACGATGCCCATGATTTACACTGGAGATGACACGTGATGACATGTGTCCACTGCCAAAAGAACCTACAAATTTTAATTAAAAGAAATAGCAGTGGAAGAAGGTGGCCTTCTGATGAATCACTATTTCTTTACATTATGTGGATAGCCATGTGTGTATGCATCACTAACCTGGGGAAGTGATGGATGCACTATGGGAAGAAAGCAAACCCATGGAGTCACAGTGAAGTTTTAAGAAATGCTCTGCTTGAAAACCTTCTGATCTACCATTCATGTTGATGGTACATTGACACGTACCACCTACCTAAACACAACTGCAGACCGAATACTTCATAGACACAACATTCCCTGATGGCCTCTGTCAGCAGCATATTGAGTCTCGACACACTGCAAAAATGGTTCAAGAACGGTCTGAGAAACACCACAAGTTCAAGGAGTTGACTCGGCCTCCAAACTCTCCAGATTGCAATCCAACAAAGACCCCAGCTCTCGTTTTGCAAGATTTATACCACAACACACTTTCAGAGGCCTAGTGGAGCCCAGGTTTCAATGCATTAGGGCTCTTTTGCCAGCAAAATGTTCTCAATATTAGGCTGGTGGTCATAATGTTATGACCCACATGAACTCTTTGTGGCTTTGTGACAAATTCACCCTCACCATTGCTCCAATGTTTAAGGAAATGTTTAAGCAAAACAAATTTACCCACACATGGATTTATTTTACAAAAATAATCCAATTATTCAAACATTCTGCACATCATTTAACTGTGAACTATTATATTTGCGCTAGATATCAAAGCCAGTAATTTCTCTTTACCCATAAACAGAATTGAATTAAAATCTATATTCATTGGCACAAAAACCAATGACCAAGACCAAGGTTATGCTCCATGGATGCACAGAGACCCACATGACTAAGATTCCATCTAAAAAACCTGGACTGTACTTTCTTTCTACTTGCCTAACTAACACCTTTCTAGACCACTGTATGAAGTGCACCAAAGGGGCAGCAGAGTGCACAAACCAGAAAATCGTGTTAAATAACATGAGTGCAAAGCTGACACACCCACCCTTGGAGAAATTGGAGTCTGTGTGTGTGTGTGTGTGTGTGTGTGTGTGTGTGTGTGTGTGTGTGTGTGTAAATATGGGGGGGGGGGGGGGGGGGG